>JAHIAM010005303.1:0-72049 GCA_021605205.1 Aegilops longissima
GACCCCTACCCGAGATCCGCCGGTTTGACACCGACATTGGTGCTTTCATTGAGAGTTCCTGCTGTGCCGTCGCCATCCGGTAGGATGCCTCATCTCGTCTTTAAAGGCGATACTATAAATAAAGGAGCCTTGGTAGCTGGCGGACTCTTGGCTAGGTGGTTTTCTTATGACCGCCAGTCCGACCACCGCGCCGATGATGACCTCTCGAGTCATGAAACCAATCTCCATGTTAATTGAACTTGCGAGCAGTTAGATCGTCGAGCTCTCCTCATAGTAATGAGCTCTTGGATCGCATCGCGCATCAGGAGTCGCCCACAGGACTCTGACGGATCGGGCCTAAAATCGTCTGAGAGAGATCAAATCTCCTAGGCTACCCATCAGGTTGCTGTGATAAAGGAGCAATAACGGCGATTATTCTTTCTATCTTAAGGACTAGCTCGTCGGATTCCCGATCCTCCATGCGGATTCCTTGAGAGGGGCGGATGTCGATCATGTTGGAAATATGCCTAGAGGCAATAATAAATTAGTTATTATTATATTTCCTTGTTCATGATAATCGTTTATTATCCATGCTATAATTGTATTGATAGGAAACTCAGATACATGTGTGGGTACATAGACAACACCATGTCCTAGTAAGCCTCTAGTTGACTAGCTCGTTGATCAATAGATGGTTACGGTTTCGACCATGGACATTGGATGTAGTTGATAGCGGGATCACATCATTAGCGAGAATGATGTGATGGACAAGACAATCCTAAGCCTAGCACAAAGATCATGTAGTTAGTATGCTAAAGCTTTTCTAATGTCAAGTATCTTTTCCTTAGACCATGAGATTGTGCAACTCCGGATACCGTAGGAATGCTTTGGGTGTACCAAATGTCTGGCAATGGCGGGTGGCTATAAAGGTGCACTATAGGTATCTCCGAAAGTGTCATTCGGTTGCAGCGAATCGAGGCGGGATTTGTCACTCCGTGTGGCGGAGAGGTATCTCTAGGCCCTTTCGGTAGGACATCATCATAATGTGCACAATGTGACCAAGGGGTTGATCACGGGATGATGTGTTACGGAGCGAGTAAAGAGACTTGCTGTGTAGCGAGATTGAACAAGGTATCGGTATCTGATGATCGAATCTCGGGCAAGTACAATACCGCTAGACAAAGGGAATTGTACGGGATTGATTGAGTCCTTGACATCGTGGTTCATCCAATGAGATCATCGTGGAACATGTAGGAGCCAACATGGGTATCGAGATCCGCTGTTGGTTATTGACGGAGGCGTCTCGGTCATATATCGCATGATTCCCGAACCGTAGGGTCTACACATAAGGTTTGATGGCGCTAGGATTATAAAGGAAGTTTGTATGTGGTTACCGAATGTTGTTAGAATCGGATGAGATCCCGAGCGTCACGAGGAGTTAGGAATGGTCGGAGGTAAAGATTTATATATGGGAAGTCTGTTTTGGTCACGGAAAGTTTGGGTTTTTTCGATTGTTATCTGGGAAGGAGGATCGAAGGTTCCAAGTGGGGCCACCATGCCCGAAGACCTGCATGAGCCAAGTGTGGGAGGGACCAGCCCGGTGGGCTGGTGCCCCTCTTAGAAGGCCCAAGCGCCTAGGGTTTGGATAAGATCAAGATTGGGGAGCAAGTTTCCCTCTCCCCCTTGGCGCACCCTAGATGGGTTTGGGCTGGCCTCCACCTTTAGGGGTGGAACCCTAGGTGGGGCAGCCTCCCTCCCCTATATACTTGAGGTTACAGGGGGCGCAGGGAGCTTGACCTCTCCTGGCGCAGTCCTCCCCTCTCCCTCCTCCTCCTCTCCCGCGGTGCTTGGCGAAGCCTTGCGGGATGCCACGCTCCTCCATCACCACCACGCCCGTTGTGCTGCTGCTGGATGGAGTCTTCCTCAACCTCTCCTCTCTCCTTGCTGGATCAAGGCATGGGAGGCGTCACCGGGCTGTCGTGTGTTGAGCAGCGGAGGTGCCGTCCGTTCGGCACTAGGATCTCCGGTGATTTGGATCACGACAGTAAAACTCCTTCAACCCCGTTCTATTGAGCAGCTTCAAGCTTAGCGATCTACAAGGGTATGTAGATGCACTCTCCTTCTCCTCGTTGCTGGTTTCTCCATAAATAGATCTTGGTGACTCGTAGGAAAATTTTGAATTTCGCTCGTTCCTCATGATGGCATCATGAGCTAGGTCTATTGCGTAGATTCTTTGCAGTAGAACACAAAGTAGTTGTGGGCGTTGATTTTGTTCAATATGCTTACCATTACTAGTCCTATCTTGTTTGACGGTATTGTGGGATGAAGCGGCCGGACCGACCTTACGTACACTTCGTGAGGCAGGTTCCACCGGTGACATGCACTTGGTGCATAAGGTGGCTAGCGGTGCGGTCTCTCCCACTTTAGTCGAGGCGATTCGATGAAAAGGTCCTTATGAAGGGTAAATAGCAATTGGCATATCACGTTGTGGTTTTGCGTAGGTAAGCGTTCTTGCTAGAAACCCATAGCAGCCACGTAAAACATGCAAACAACAATTAGAGGGCGTCTAACTTGTTTTTGCGGGGTATGCTATGTGATGTGATATGGCCAAGAAGAATGTGATGAATGATATGTGATGTATGAGATTGATCATGTTCTTGTAATAGGAATCACGACTTGCATGTCGATGAGTATGACAACCGGCGAACCATAGGAGTTGTCTTAATTTGTTGTATGACCTGCGTGTCATTGAACAAATGCCATGTAATTACTTTACTTTATTGCTAACGGTAGCCATAGTAGTAGAAGTAATAAGTTGGCGAGACAACTTCATGGAACACGATGATGGAGATCATGATGATGGAGATCATGGTGTCATGCGGTGGCGATGATGATCATGGAGCCCGAAGATGGAGATCAAAGGAGCAAAATGATATTGGCCATATCATGTCACTATTTGATTGCATGTGATGTTTATCATGTTTATGCATCTTATTTGCTTAGAACGATGGTAGTAAATAAGATGATCCCTCATTAAAATTTCAAGAAAGTGTTCCCCTAAGCTGTGCACCGTTGCGAAAGTTAAATCATTTGAAGCACCACGTGATGATCGGTGTGATAGATTCTTACGTTCACATACAGCGGGTGTAAGCCAGATTTACACGTGAAACACTTAGGTTAACCAGCGAGCCTAGCATGTGCAGACATGGCCTCGGAACACAAGAGACCGAAAGGTCGAGCATGAGTCGTATGGCGGATCGATCAACATGAAGATGTTCACCGATGATGACTAGTCCGTCTCACGTGATGATCGGACCACGGCCTAGTTGACTTCGGATCATGTAATCACTTAGATGACTAGAGGATGTCTATCTGAGTGGGAGTTCATGAGATGAACTTAATTATCTGAACATAGTCAAAAGGCCTTTGCAAATTATGTCATAGCTCGCGCTTTAGTTCTCTGTTTAGATATGTTCCTAGAAAATATAGTTGAAAGTTGGCGATAGCGATTATGCGGACGTAGAATGCTTATGTCCTTAATGCACGCTCGATGTGCTAAACCCCAAGCGTCGTCTGTGGATGTTGCGAACATCGGACATACACATTTGATAACTACGTGATAGTTCGGTTAAGCGGTTTAGAGTTGAGGCACCAAAGGCGTTTTCAAAGCGTCGCGGAACATATGAGATGTTTGAGGGCTGAAATTGGGATTTCAGGCTCGTGCCCACGTCAAGAGGTATAAGACCTCCGGCGATTTTCTTAGCCTGCAAACTAAGGGAGAAAAGCTCAATCGTTGAGCTTGTGCTCAGATTATGCGAGTGCAACAATCACTTGAATCGAGTGGGAGTTGATCTTCGGATGAGATAGTGATGTTTCTCCAAAGTCATTGCCACCAAGCTGCTAGAGCTTCGTGATGAACTATAACAAATCGAGGGATAGATATGATGATCCTTGAGATATTAGCGATGTTTGACACATGAAAGTAAAAATCAAGAAGGAGCATCAATTGTTGATGGTTGGTGAAACCACTAGTTTCAAGAAGGGCAAGGGCAAGAAGGATACTTCATGAAGCGGCAAATCATTCTGCTCTAGTGAAAAAACCAAGGTTGAACCCAAACCGAGACTAAGTGCTTACGTAATAAGGAACAACCACTAGGGCAGAATTACCCTAGATACTTGGTAGATGAGAAGGCTGGCAAGGTCGATGAAGTATATTGGATATACATTATGTTAATGTGTACTTTACTAGTACTCCTAGTAGCAGGGTATTAAGATACCGGTTCGGTTGCTAAGTGTTAGTAACTTCGAAATAAAAGCTATGGAATAAGCGGAGACTAGCTAAAGGTGAGTGACGATATGTGTTGGAAGTGTTTCCAAGTTTGATGTGATCAAACCGCATGCGCTCCCTCTACCATCAAGATTAGTATTAAACCTGAATAATTGTCATTTGGTGTTTGCGTTGAGCATAGACATGATTGGATTATGTCTATACTTGTTCTGATTATTCATTTAAGGAGAATAATGGTTACTCTATTTATTTGAATAATACCTTCAATGGTCTTGCACCTAAAGGAATGGTTTATTGAATCTCGATCGTAGTGATCACATTTTCATGCCAAAAGATATAAGATAGTAATGATAGTACCACTTACTTGTGGCCTTGCCATGTAAGTCATATTGGTATAAAGCATGAAGAAGCTCCATGTTGATGGATCTTTGGACTCACTCGTTTTGAAAAGTTTGAGACATCACGAACCATGTCTATTGGTGTATCATGAAGAAACTCCATGCAGATGGATCGTTTGGACTCACTTGATTTTGAATCACTTGAGATATGCAAATCATACCACATGGGCAAGATGGTGAAAAGCCTCGTTTTGATAAGATGGAACAAGATAGCAACTTGTTGGAAGTAACACATTTTGATGTGTGCGGTCAATGAGTCTTTGAGGCATCTGATGAATATCGTTATGTTCTTACTTCACAGATGATTGAGTAGATGTTGAGTATATTTACTTGATGAAACACAAGTCTGAATTATTGAATGGTTCAAGTAATTTGAGTGAAGTTGAAGATCATTGTGACAAGAGGATAAAATGTCTATGATATGATCATAGAGATGAGTATCTGATTCTGAGCTTTGGCATGCAATTAAGACATTGTGGAAATTGTTTCACAATTAATACGCTAGAACACCATAGTGTGATGGTGTGTCGAACATCATAGTTGCACCTATTGGATATGGTGCGTACCATGATGTCTCTTATCGAATTACCACTATCGTTCATGGGTTAGGCATTAGAGACAACCGCACTCACTTTAATAGGGCACCACGTAATTCCGTTGAGGCGACACCGTTTGAACTATGGTTTGGAGAAACCTAACTTGTCATTTCTTAAAAGTTTGGGGCTGCGGCGCTTATGTGAAAAAGTTTCAGGTTGATAAGCTCGAACCCAGCGGATAAAATGCATCTTCATAGGACACCCAAAACAGTTGGGTATACCTCCTATCTCAGATTCAGGAAGCAAAGGGATTGTTTCTAGAATCGGGTCCTTTCTCGAGGAAAAGTTTCTCTCGAAAAATTGAGTGGGAGGATGGTGGAGACTTGATGAGGTTATTGAACCGTCACTTCAACTAGTGTGTAGCAGGGGCACAGGAAGTTGTTCTGTGGCGCCTACACCAATTGAAGTAGAAGCTTATGATAGTGATCATGAAGTTTTGGATCAAGTCACTACCATACCTCGTAGGGTGACAAGGATCGTACTACTTGAGTGGTGCGGTAATCTGTCTTGAAGGTCATGTTGCTAGACAACAATGAACCTACGAGCTATGGAGAAGCGATGGTGGGCCCATATTCCGACAAATGGTTAGAAGCCATGAAATCCGAGATAGGATCCATGTATCGAGAACAAAGCATGGACTTTGGTGGACTTGCCGATGATCGGCAAGCCATTGAGATAAATGGATCTTTAAGAAGAAGGAGGACGTGGGCGGTAATGTCACCGTCTATGAAGCTCGACTTGTGGCGAAGAGTTTTCACAAGTTCAAGGAGTTGACTACGATGAGATTTTCTCATCGTAGCGATGCTTAAGTCCGTCGGAATCATGTTAGCATTAGCTGCATTTATGAAATCTGGCGGATGGATGTCAAAACAGTTTCCTTACCGGTCTTAATGAGGAAAGGTTGTATGTGATACAATCAGAAAGGTTTTATCGATCCTAAGGATGCTAAAAGTTATCTGGCTCAGCGATCCTTCTAAGGATGGAGTAAGCATCTCGGAGTTGGAATATGCGCTTTGATGAGATGATCAAAGATTTTGGGTTTATACAAAGTTTATGAAACTTGTATTTCCAAAGAAGTGAGTGGGAGCACTATAAATTTCGATGAGTATATGTTGTTGACATATTGTTGATCGAAATGATGTAGAATTCTGGAAAGCATATAGGGTTGTTTGAAAAGTGTTTTCAATGGAAAACCTGGATTAGGCTACTTGAACAATAAGCATCAAGATCTATAAGATAGATCAAAATGTTTAATAATACTTTCAAATGAGCACATACCTTGACATAATCTTGAAGGTGTTCAAGATGGATCGATCAAAGAAGGAGTTCTTGCTGAGTTGTAAGGTATGAAGTTAAGAGTTAAAGCTCGACCACGGCGAGAAAGAGAAAGGGCGTGAAGTGCGTCCCTATGCCTTAGGCGTAGGCTCTCTGGTATGCTATCTTTGTGTACCACTTTTGATGTGTGCCTTGCTACATATCGGCAAGAGGGTACAAAGGTGATCAAGAGTGGATCACCGGATAGCGGTCAAAATTATCCTTAGAGGAATAAGGATATGTTTCTCGGTTATGGAGGTGATAAAGAGTTCGACGTAAAGAGTTGCGTCGATGCAAGCTTTAACACCTATCCGAATAACTCGAGTAGAATGCGGATCGTATAATGGATCAACAATTTGGAATAGCTCCAAGTGGAACGTGGTAGCAGCATCTACGATATGACAGAAAGTTTTGCAAAATACATAGGGATCTGAATATTGCAGACCCGTTGACTACAACCTCTCTCACAAGCATAAACATGATAAAACCTAGAACTCATTGAGTGTTAATCACATAGTGATGTGAACTAGATTATTGATTCTAGTGAACTCTTTGGATGTTGGTCACATGGTGATGTGACCTTTGAGTGTTAATCACATGGCGATGTGAACTAGATTATTGACTCTAGTGCAAGTGGGAGACTATTGGAAATATGCCCTAGAGGCAATAATAAATTAGTTATTATTATATTTCCTTGTTCATGATAATCGTTTATTATCCATGCTATAATTGTATTGATAGGAAACTCGAGGATACATGTGTGGGTACATAGACAACACCATGTTCCTAGTAAGCCTCTAGTTGACTAGCTCGTTGATCAATAGATGGTTATAGTTTCACGACCATGGACATTGGATGTCGTTGATAGCGGGATCACATCATTAGCGAGAATGATGTGATGGACAAGACAATCTAAGCCTAGCACAAAGATCATGTAGTTAGTATGCTAAAGCTTTCTAATGTCAAGTATCTTTTCCTTAGACCATGAGATTGTGCAACTCCGGATACCGTAGGAATGCTTTGGGTGTACCAAGCGTCTAGCGTAGCTGGGTGGCTATAAAGGTGCACTACTGGTATCTCCGAAAGTGTACTGTTGGGTTGTACGAATCGATCTTGGGATTTGTCCTCCGTGTGCGGAGAGGTATCTCTGGGCCCTCGGTAGGACATCATCATAATGTGCACAATGTGACCAAGGGGTTGATCACGGGATGATGTGTTCGGAGCGAGTAAAGAGACTTGCGATAGCGAGATTGAACAAGGTATCGACATACCGGCGATCGAATCTCGGGCAAGTACAATACCGCTAGACAAAGGGAATTGTATCACGGGATCGATTGAGTCCTTGACATCGTGGTTCATCCGATGAGATCATTGTGGAACATGTGGGGAACAACATGGGTATCGAGATCCGCTTGTTGGTTATTGGCGGGGAACGTCTCGGTCATATGCGCATGATTCCCGAACCGTAGGGTCTACACATAAGGTTCGATGGCCTAGGGTTATAAGGAAGTTTGTATGTGGTTGCGAATGTTGTTGAGTCCGGATGAGACCGTCACGAGGAGTTCGGAATGGTGCGGAGGTAAAGATTTATATATGGGAAGTCTGTTTTGGTCAGGAAAAGTTTGGGTTTTTTCGGTAATGTCTGGGACCACGGGAGGTCGAAGGTCCGAAGTGGGGCCACCTGCGAAGGGCTGCATGGACCAAGTGTGGGTGGGGACCAGCCCCCACCCCTGGTGCACCCCCACAAGGGCCCAGGCGCCTAGGGTTTGGGGGCGCACCCACCTAACCCAGGGCAAGTTTCCCTCTCCCCCTTGGCGGCATCCTAGATGGGTTTGGGCTGGCCTCCCGCCTGGGGTGGAACCCTATGGTGGGCGCAGCCCTCCTCTCCCCTATATATGAGGGTTTTGGGGCTGACAGCAGATGAGTTTGACCTCTCCTGGCGCAGTCCTACCCCTCTCAAGTCTCCTCTCCCGCGGTGCTTGGCGAAGCCCTGCAGGGATGCCACGCTCCTCCATCACCACCACGCCATTGTGCTGCTGCTGGATGGAGTCTTCCCCAACCTCTCCCTCTCTCCTTGCTGGATCAAGGCATGGGAGATGTCACGGGCTCTCGTGTGTTGAGCAGCGGAGGTGCCGTCCGTTCGGCACTAGGATCTCGGTGATTTGGATCACGGCAGTCGACTCCTTCAACCCGTTCTCTTGAGCGCTTCCGCTTAGCGATCTACAAGGGTATGTAGATGCACTCTCCTTCTCCTCGTTGCTGGTTTCTCCATAGATAGATCTTGGTGACTCGTAGGAAAATTTTGAATTTACTGCTCGTTACTCAGCGAATCAAGCCACGAACTTAAAGTCGGTGGCGGGTTGGACTCATTCGATAACACTCAAGAATCAAACTTCCGAGTTTGGAAACTTCTCAACCCTGAGTCCTAAATTGGGCGGGGTTCGGATCTAGTTCCACCGCCCACCCAAACATTAGCGATCTCTCTCGAATTCGGCAAGAGCCAGCTGAAGCAGATTACATCATTCTGCTTGATTCCTCCACAGTTATGGACAGGGATAAAGGACTGCCGAGAGGAGGCGCATAATCTCAATTTTATGCAATAATTGCGGACAAAGGGAATCCTAAGCGCCATAAAGTCGCCACGAAATTACGCTTTGCTGACTTGGTGACCATAGTACAAAAATCTTGTGTGATGGAGAGTGCTGGAAAACCGAAAGTAAATTTTGGGATAATCCGGCCCCGAATACATCCCTAGTCCGGAACAAAAGGGTGCATCATCACCAAGCACCTGGATTAAATACCAAAAAACCAAAACCCCCTAAAGGGTACAGAACCGTACCGGAGGGTTGGCTAAACAGACCCTGCAAAATTCATAGCACGGAGGCGCCACTCCAACTCATAGCCTTGAGCATGTTGGATACTGGCGGTGGCCAAAAGGCGAGCTTCTGGCAGAATCCCATCCCAGCAATACGATGCAGTGTTAACAGTCTTGAGACTTTGCATCAAATAACATGCAACGAACACTCCGCAACCTTGCGAAGTCTACCAAGTAGCAACAATAAATCCATGGGTGACCGGCTATTACCTTTAATGCCGGATGTGAACCTAAATTCGAACGGCCCGAGCACCAGCCGCATTGGTCCTCGGTCCGATAGTGGGCGGCTTCGCCTTACTAAGGTACTCATGGATGGCGGCAGCGGACTAAACCTCATCTATGAAACCCTCCGAAAAATGGAAATAGTGGAACCGCATTGGTGAAGCAGCACAACCTTTAGAGGAATAATCCCTAGCCGGGAAGCATCTTGCCTGGGAAAAATCACCTTCGGGCGTAGTGTTACATTTCGCGGACAATTACAGGTCGAGGAGGTCACATTCAAGTGGCCCCGTTCAACAACGGATATCATGCTTTATTAGGGCGAGGCATTCACAATTTTCACGCTATACCCCATTATGGGTACATGAAGCTTAAAATGCCGGACCTAACGGAATCATCACTCTCGATAGTGATCCGAACATAGCACTCAGCGCGGAAAACAAGACAGCCGCACTTGCCCTCGAGGCACTATCCAGAGCCCTAGCGGCCGAGGAACTCACCGTGATCGCTCCACGGTGAATAGGGGCGATGTGATACTTGATAAAAGATCCAAGTCCACTTCTTTTAAACCAGCGGATGAAATAGTCAAATTCAAGTCCACCAGCGGACCACGCAAAGGCGGCCTCCATTGGGGCACAATTAAACCACTGATGTAGACCCTTTTCGAGAATTTCTACAAGAAAAGCTGGGACATCTTCGCTGGCACCCTTGGACATGCGGGGAATCCCACGTCATTGGCGAGCACAGCCTAAATATCCTAAAAGTTCAAGCGGTCAAAGCAGGCTCTTGGCGCTTTTAGAACAAGAGGCAGGCCATGGGAGAGAGCTAGCCAAACTTTTGGAAGCAGTTCATCGGAGATATAGAACATCCGGACTGGCTAGCAAACCTGGTGATGGTACCAAGAAGGATAAATCCTGGCGCCTATGTGTTGAATTTAAAGACCTTAATAAAAGCTTGCCCAAAGGATCCCTTCCCCTCCCTCGAATTGATCAAATCATTGGCCTTCTGACGGGACCACGACTCATTGTGCTTCCTCGGCGTACTCCGGCTACCACCAAATCAAGATGGCGGAACCAGACCAAGCTGCAACAACATTCATCCTCCATCGGCCGTTCTGCTTCAACACAATGCCCTTTGGGCTCAAAAGCGCCGGCGCAACATATCAGCGTATGATTCGAGACATGTCGGCAAACCGGATCGGCAAAGCGGTGGAAGCATATGTAGATGGCGTGGTCGTCAAAACCAAGCACGTCGAAACTCTAGTAGGCGACTTGAGGCTCACATTCGACAATCTTTGTAAATATGACATCAAGCTCAATCGGGAAAAATCGTCTTGGCGTTCGGCGGAAAACTCTTGGCTCCATTGTGTCGATAGAGGAATCGAAAACAAATCAGCCAAGATCGAGCTCTATCACAATTGGATATTCAAAAGACCTCAAACAAATACAAAAATTAGCGGGATCGTGGCGGCTCTAAGCCGCTTTATTCCCGTTGGGAGAAAAGCGTTACCCCTTTACCGCCTCCTCCGGCTGCCGAACACCGAGTGGGCGGATGCATACCTGACCGGACTCGAAGAAATAAAGGCCATTTGGCAACAAATCCGGTCTGGCGCGCCCAATCTTGAGGCGAACCAATGCTATATATATCGCGCAACACATCAAGTTGTCGGTAGCGGTGCTCGTTGTCGAGCGAAAGCGGACGGACACGGTTCCCTCTTTAAAACCGGTTTACTATGTGTCCATTGTCTTAACTCCATGCAAGTCACGGTACCCAAACTATCAAAAGATAGCATATCACGGTGTTCATGGCATCCGGAAGGCTGCGACACTACTTTTTGGAGTGTTCGATAATGGTAGCCTCGAAGTACCTCTTAATGACATTATAAACAACGTGACGGCGACAGTGCAGTTGCTAAATGGGCCATAGAGCTCCTTCCATTCGACATAACCTACAAGCCACGATGAGCTATCAAGTCGCGGGGTTTGGCCGACCGTGGCGAATGGACGGCGAACTCCCTAAAAGTGCAGCGCATTCTCGAATTGGATCATGCACTTTGGCGGCTCCAAAATGTTGGCGGCACAGAAATGGCGTCGTCACAGCGTCCCCAACCGGGACCACAGTCCATCGATCCTTGAGATAATGTATCACGGACTCCAAAGCGCAGCGAATCGTGGCCCATACACGGCCTCCGGATGGCGATCTCCATGGGCATTCAACGCCTAGAGGTGCGGCGAGGATTCGAACCTCGCAATATCTCAAATAGCGGAGACTCGATGCAAAAGATCCGAAAATGGCAGCATTGCCAATCACGGTCATAAAAATGTCGGCCGCAGTTGAAGGGCTTGAATTTCATCATATAGCCGGGATAACAACGGTAGCGGATATATTAACGCGCTCGATGCAAAGCGCGATGCCATCCCACCCAATATCTTTACGGAGCATTGTTCAAGCCATCCGTACTATGGGAAGGGAGTCCGGCAATAACAATCCAGACCCAACCGCCTTTTGCACTGATGCGAACACTCGACACAACGGAGCTCTGCCCCGAGATAACACCCTCCGCTCACGAGATAATGGCGGTTATCGCCCGTGGGCCGGAACCATTCCTAGCCTACCTAACTAGGCAGGAACTCCCGAAGACCAAAAATGAGGCTCATTTGCATAGTCGGCGATCTAAAGCCTATAAAGTCCATGAGGAGAGCTTTATAAGAAAAGCACTACGGAGTCCTTCAAAGGTGTATCTCCGAAGAGGAAGGCGATATCTCTGGCTGAAATTCATGCGGACTGGGTGGGCACCACGCGCAGCCCGGGCCCTTGTAAACAAGGCCTTCCGTACAGATTTTATTAGCCAAGCGGCAGGCGGATCTGCGAGATTTAGTCAATGATGTGTCGGTTGCCAGACTTTTTGCTAACAAAGCCACATGCCACCCACGCCCTCAAAACTATACCCATCACCTGGCCGTTCGCGGTGCAGGGGCTTGACATGGTTGGACCCCTTAAGGAGGAACCCACAAGCAAAAATACCTATTGGTCATGGTGGATAAATTCACCAAATGGATAGAGGCCAAGCTTGTTAAAGCGGCGAATCCGGACCGGTGATAGACTTCATATCGGGGTAGTGCACGTTCACGGTGTCCCCACGATATCATCAGATAAAGGCACCAACTTCACGGTCGATGATGTCAAATTATGGTGCAAAAACATGGGCATCAAGCTCGATTACGCTGATCTATCACCCTCAAACCAGCGGCCAAGTCGAATGAGCAAATGGTCTAATCATGGCGGAATTAAACCCAGACTAGTGCAGTCCCTCAAGGAATCTAACACACCTGGGTTGAGGCTCGACTCCGTGCTCACGGGGGCTGCGGACCACGCGAATCGTACTACGGATTCACACCATTCTTTATGGTGTATGCGGCCGCTGAAGGCAGTCTTGCCTGCGACATAATACATGACTCACCTCGCGTGCGCGTATGCGAAGAAAAGAAGCCGAGCTCGATCGGCGGGGACAGTTGGGCGCATAGGAGGAGGGCGCGGCGTGGCAAAGGCTCGTTCGCATTTTATCAACAGCAGGCTCGAAGATATCAAAGCGAGGAAATGCGGGCCAAAGCTTATAACGTTGGCGAACTAGTTCTCGCTGCCGGACAAGAAAAGGACAAACTCAAGCCCAAATGGGAAGGTCCCTTCATCATCGACCAGGTCTGACGGCGGTGCATACCGTCTCTGGCGCGTCGGACAACCGACTCGGCGAACCCATGGAGCGCAGCCCGTCTCGAAGATTCTCGCCTAAGTGCGGACTCGAGTTCGTCTCCTTCCTCCGCCCACATTTTTATTTTTGCTGTCTTTTATTTCTCTCCTTCCTCCTCCTTCTTTTTGCAGTCTCTAGAGGCTCGTTTGCGCTTTGTTCGCACATATTTGGCCTTTGTCTGTGCTGCGCTCATTATACACTGGGGGCTTCTTTAACGAAGCTTATTTATATGGGCTTCATGCTCAACACATCGTTAAACTTCCGCATGTACCTTTTATTCACCATTATATGCATCGATATGACTTAAGTTTGGCCAAGCTGGGTTGCTGGCTCACATGCTTACCCTCGTTCCCGATTGTTCGACTAGGTGGTAAAGGGAGCACCTCTGCGATTATTCTTGCCCGGGTCGGCGGATGTGTACCTCGGTGGGTGAAGCAGCTAAGCGTTCTTAAGGGAATATTGGTCGATGAACTGAAAGATGATTTTTAAACTATTTACCCATCTGCCCCAGATGATTTTACTGCTTTCATAGCAACTTTGACATGCAATTTAGGGCATGCATCGTGAAAAGAACCCATATGAAACTATTCTCCTGGAAGATGTTTCTTACTATCCATGTAATATAACATAACTAATTGGGCACTTATGCGAAACAGCACTAATGACCCCTCGCCTTGTCTCCATCATACCACGGTTCTTATATAACCACAAAGGTATTGGACACACTCCGGACTATGGGTCACGAATTGAAGTGAAAAGGTCCGCTTCGACAAGCGATCTACAATCGGCTAGAAGACATTTTTCATGTCATATTTATTTACAAAGTCAACTTGACTCATTGTATTCCTCCTCAATGCCATCTAATAGGCTATCTAATTTACAATCTTGTTGAGAATACTTGGCGGCCAATTCTACTTGGCCATACACTAAACTTCTGAGGATCTCCCTCCCATTAGGCCCCACAGGTCCGACCTCGACCATGTGGTTTGGGTCAGCAACCGTGTACGCGTCTTCACCATGGCCCGAGGCCTCCTGGCGCCACTGACGGCAGCCGATATCTTCCATAGTCGGAGCGCCGCGTGCTCCTTGAAGCCGCTCCGCCAGCTCTCCAATGCCTTGAGCGAGGAGATAGATAGCCACTGAGCACTGCCGATGCCTTTCATCACTGTCGAACTTCGTTCGTGCAGCTACGCTTGATTCGGGAAGAAGATCACCCGAAGAACCGGGCATCTCCTCTCGGGGCGACACAGTGAGCAAACCTACATACATGTTTATGTTAGTCACCTTCCTCGCGAACTCTTCCAAAGTTCGTTCAAGCACTCTTGAAAATGCTTGCGTGAAGCCGTCGATTCTTCTTCTGGTCGGACAAGCTGAGCACGAACATCCTTTAGTTCCTCACCCAGTTGGGTGTTAGCATCTTGGAGGTTATTTTTCTCTGCCGCACCCTCGTAAACAGCGCTCTCGTGACCTTTAGCTGGCGTAAGAGCTGTTGCTTGTCGGATCTAGTCTGGCGCCATCTGCAATATTTTTGTCAGATTTACACACCCGCCGCACTTCATAAACTATCTATCTTCTGAAGCGTATATTACCAAAGGGGGTCTCTGTGGCTCCCCCTATAGCGGCTAGTGTGGCCTCGAGTTGGGCCTTTCACTCTTCAAGCTTCTGGGACAGTCGGGTATTCTTTTCTGTAAGATCCTGCATAACAAATGATCCTTAAATCAGTTATTCTAACTATTTTAAGTCTCGGGGGCTACTGGCATATATAACCTGTCAAATTTTCTCACCGTATGTCCTTTACATACTGCTCCGTAGCTCTGTCTAGACCATCTTGAGCAACGCAGTGCGCATCTCGAATCGAAGGCATTCAAGGCCTCTTGGGAGAAACAGCGTCACGAAGAACTGTCCGTGGCGCCTATGATTCATGGCGCTCTCCACCTCGAAGTTGGTGGCGGACAATTTGTCGGCATCCTGCTGTCGGAGGAAGCATCCGCGCCGTCTCGTGCTTCGCCTCAGCCTCCGGACCCGGCTTGGCTTTGGCGGTGAAGGTTCGATTAGCAACCCCTCGGACTCGATCCGTGGCGCTCTTTTTCTGAAAAGAGCACCAGCGTTAATCGCCTTCGAGGAATCAATCCACGAGAGTATGGGAACCCGCCATACCGTTCGGCGGAGTTCGATCGGTCCGCACTCCTTTTTAACTGCTGAGGCCGTGTGCCCTTTGTTGGCCGCGCTTGGCTCGGCTTCACTGCCTCGAAGGTACCCCTACGAAACACCATTGGTATCGGTGATCAAAAAATATGCATGGGTGGGTCATTATCGAGGATTTTAGGACCTCGGTCTCGATTACTGTGAAATTTGGAAGTATTCGGGGGTAATGGCCGTGATGGCGACAAAGCATTATCGATGCTAAGTTGGTAGAACACCCGTCGATCAACTCCACCTTTATATCCGGATCCTCTTGGAGTCGGATCGAGGACGTTCGGATCCTCGGGTTGTGGAAGCGGGTTGTGTATCTTCTCCTGATCGGCGCGGTTCTGCGCGAAACCATGAAATGAGATATTTAACCACGGGAACATGGATCGGACAGGTCACAAAGATGTTTGCTTACCCAGCGAAGTTATTGAAGAAAACTCCTTGATGGATTGCGCGGAGAAATCCTCCTCCTCCCTTTATACATGGCAAACAAGATCTTCACCGGTTCGGTGACGATCCGGACCCTTCTTGACGTGGCGTGGGTGGCATCGTCCTCCCCGTTGAAGTCCCACATGGTGTGGCCCCTATATTGGAGCGGCTGCACCCCCCTCATAATACATATTGCCATGACTCCGATCATGGTCAATCCGGCATGAGCCAGTAACCATATTCGGCTCATCAAATAGAGGACATCCCGGTCATCTTCCCTCCAAGAGCCGAGGCGCCAACAGGCGCTTCTTTAGAGGAGCATTGCTGAACTCCGGAAGGCCGATCCGAACAGGATCCGACAGCGGGGCGTCCTCCATATAAAACCATTCGGCGAGTCTTGGACGCCTTTTGGGGTTCGGATAGGTATCCGGTCCGGCGATCTTCTATAGCTCAGCTCCGCCCACTTGATATATTGACCCCTCATGAGAGCGGGGTACTAGGCAGATTAACCTCGTCCACACCCGAAATGAGCCTCGGCGCCAGAACAGCTCGCGAGAAGGGCCACGAAGCCCGCAATGTGCAGAATGGAGGCAGGCGTAAGGTGGTGCTGGCTGGAGCCGTAGAACTCCAGAGCCCGGAGAAAGCGGATGGATTGGAAATCCGAGTCCTCTTACTAGATAGGAGATGAAACATACCGCTCTCCTTTGGAGGATCGAGGACACTCTCCGCTTGCTTTCCGCCCTTGTGGTGGCGAGTCAGCTCAAAGCCCGGAACCATGAAGGCAGGGAAGAATCCCTTGGCTTGGGTATAACTAGCTTCGCTATCTGGGGTGACATCTCTCCCAATTTCGGTGAGGCTGGGGCCGAGAAGGAGGAGCAGCGTCGGTATCCATGATGGAATGGGCTTTGGTCGGGCGCTCCGATAAAAGCTCGCGAAAGGGGATGGTGTGACTCAGATCTAGATCCTCGCCCTTTTATAGGCAGCTCATTTGCGCAGCTAGGGGGTAAGTGTAAAAATACCTGGCCTTCGCATTCATTCAAACACGTGGAAGATGGCCATTATTGGGCGTGAAAGCGAAGGCGCAGCATTCATCGAAGCGGACACTATTCGGCGGTATATGTAATTTGGAGAAGAACCCGCCTCGCAATGCGAAGACAATCAGCGCGCAGGACTCATCGTCATTGAAGCCTGGTTAAGGAGACTCTTGAGGAGTCCGGATTAGGGGTGTCCGGATAGCGAACTATCACCATTGGCGGACTCCAAGACTATGAAGATACAAGATTGAAGACTTCGTCCCGTGTTAGGATGGGACTTTCCTTGGCGTGGAAGGCAAGCTTGGCGTCTGGATAAGTAGATCTCCTACCATTGTAACCGACTGTGTAACCTAACCTATCTGTGTCTATATAAGCCGGAGGTTTTAGTCCGTGGGGCGAATAACAATCATACCATAGGCTAGCTCCTAGGGTTTAGCCTCCTTGATCTCATGGTAGATCTACTCTTGTACTACCCATATCATCAATATTAATCAAGCGGGGTAAGGGTATTACCTCCATCGAGAGGGCCCGAACACAGGTAAAAACATCGTGTCCCTTGTCTCCTGTTACCATCCGCCTAGGCATACAGTTGAGGAACCCCTACCGAGATCCGCGGTTTGACACCGACAGCCACCAACAAGGTAACCCCAACATCAAAACTACCATCATTACTAATCCTTGTTTGTGGATTGCATTGATGAAAGTGAGGGTCTAATGTGGAGGAAAATGAATTTGAGTCTTTTATGAGTAAGCTCAAGGGTAAATCTAAGAATCGCCGTTGCTCTCTTGTAACAACTTGGTGAAGCCAATGACATGATCGAGGTTCACGAAGATACCATCTCTGAGTTGGAGGGGCATAGTCATTGACTATGCCAATGAGATTCGGATCTGTCCAATGCTCTTGAGGAATAGCGGGGTCATCCTTTGGCTATTGAGGAGTCATACAACGATGACCATGCTAAATTGAAGAAAGATCTTGATCATGCTCTTGTTGTATCTAGTGTGCTAAACTCCAGAAGGCCAAGCTTAGGGGTTGATCTTGCTAGACTCAAAGAGAGTTTGATTTACTTGACATGGATCACAAGGTCTTTAAGGGTGCTCATGCTAGCCTCAAAGAGTCTCATGATCAACTCAAGTAAAGCTAACCAACAAGAAAGCCTCTTTTCCTCATATGGTTTTAATTGATAATGCAAATGCTACTAACCCGTGTTGTGAGCATGTGCATCTTGTTGAGAGAATGCAAAGTTGAAGGAGCAACTTGAGAAAGGCCTTGTGTCATGCATACAAGGTGAGAAGAACCTCAACGACCTTTTGAGCAATCAAAAGGAAGTTGTAGCCAAGGAAGGGATTAGGTTCACACCCAAACCCAAAACGAGAAGAAGAAGAATGACAAGGCCAAAGCGACCTCCTCCTCTCAAACAAACCTTTGTGAAAGAGAGGAGAGGGTGCTCTAAGGAGAAGAAGAACAATGTGAAGGGTGGTGGTGTCAAGAAGGGCAATGCCACCCCTTCCAACAAAAGCCGACCACTTTAACCCTTCCTATGTGTTATGCGATTGCTAGTGATGGGCATGTTTATGCTAAATTTGTTGGTTCTCCTTATGAGTACATTGAATGATCTATTTGGGTTCCTAAGACCCTTGTCAATAACATCAAAGGACCCATTAGAAAATGGGTACCTAGAACCAAACATTGATCTCTTGTAGGTGTTTTCTTCGATGGGGATCATGGTTGCTCGATAGTGGAGCCACTAATCATATGACGGAAGCAAGGACATGGTGGTGGGCGTGCACAAGATTCCATCTATGCCCACCAATGTCGGCGGGGTGATGCCTAAATCCTCTAAGGTATTGGGACTTGGCAAGGTTGTCATTTCTCATGATCTCACGATCGAGAAGGTCATGCTTGTTGAGTCCCTTGCACACAATTTACTTTTCGTTCGTCAACTTGCAATCATGGGCTTTGCCACCTTCTTTGATATTGATACCGTGTCCCTCTTGTGGAGCAAGAATCTTAAAGTAGCCTTTGTTGGGCATGTCGAGAACGGTCTCTATGTGATTAACTTTTGGAGTGACCCACTAAGACCGTGATGCCTAATGGCTAAAGTTGGCGTGGGATGGCTTTGCCATCACGGTTAACCCATGTCAATATGAGATCTTTGCAAAGTCTTCTCAAGGGGACCATGTTAGATTGAGTAACAAATGTTAGTTTTGCCAAGATGTGGTGCTTGCACCGTGATCGTCTCAACGTATCTATAATTTTATTTTCCATGCTATATTATATTCTGTTTTGGATGACTAATGGGCTTTATTATACACTTTTACATTATTTTTGGGACTAACCTATTAGCAGGAGGCCCAGCCCAAATTGCTGTTTTTTGCCTATTTGGTGTTTAGCGAAAAGGATATCAAGCGGAGTCCAAGCGGAATGAAACCAACCGAGCGTGATCATCGCCACGGTGAGGCGCTCCTACCCCCTGAGGCACGCCCTCCACCAGCGTGGGCCCATGTTGCTCCACCGGCGTACTTCTTCCTCCTATATATACACATACACCCTCGAAACATCATATCTGAGCCAAAACCCTAATTCCCTTTGCCGCAACATACATGCAGGTGAGAGCCCATCTTGGGGCCTTTTCAGGCATCTGCCGGAGGGGGCGTGATCATGGAGGCTTCTACATCAACACCATAGCCTCTCCAGATGATGTGTGAGTAGTTTACCTCAGACCCGGGTCCATAGTTATTAGCTAGATGGCTTCTTCTCTCTCTTTGGATCTCAATACAAAGTTCTCCTCAATTCTCTTGGAGATCTATTTGATGTAATTCTTCTTTTTGCGGTGTGTTTGTCGAGGACCAGATGAATAGTGGGTTTATGATCAAGTTTATCTATGAACAATATTTAAATCTCCTCTGAATTCTTTTATGTATGATTGGTTATCTTTGCAAGTCTCTTGAATTATCAGTTTGGTTTGGCCTACTAGATTGATCTTTCTTGCAATGGGAGAAAACTTAGCTTTGGGTTCAATCTTGCGGTGTCCTTTCCCGTGTGCGTGAGGGCAGCAAGGCACGTGTTGTATTGTTGCCATCGAGGATAAAAAGATGGGGTCTATATCATATTGCATGAGTTTATCCTCTAAATCATGTCATCTTACTTAAGCATTACTCTGTTCTTTTGAACTTAATACTCTAGATGCATCTTTGGATAGCGGTCGATGTGTGGAGTAATAGTAGTGAATCTTGAGAATCGTTTGGTCTACTTGTCACGGACGTGATGCCTATACACACTACAAAAAAAGACACATCCGTGACATTTTGGGCGAATGAATTTTTTTACATCATACATATGACACTTCTATAGCGATAATTGTGACAAAACCGGTATCATCATAGATGTGGTGGGCTCCTACTTCTATGACAAAAATCATAATGAGAAAATGGGCTTTTAAGTCTGGGTGGGCGGAGGCGCAGCTGCATGACATTCTTTGGGCCGTCCATGGCGGAAAAAACCGTGGTAGAAGCGAGGGAGAAAATTTGGGGAGTTGCAGTTCACGGTGGGAGGTCGGGTAGAAGCGATCGCGTTCTCGTTACGTGCAGCGGCGTGTGTGCGAGCATTGGCTCTGCGAACCAGGCGGCGTTGGGCTCTAGCTGGACCGGCGATTGCCGCTGCGAGGCTGGCGTTCTTGAACCCGGCGATCGATCGATGGGCATTAAGCGAACCCGATGGGCGATTCGCCGCTCTGCTGCTAAGCGAAGCCCGATCGATTGGATGAGCAGTGAGCATTGCGGGGGTTGGATGAGCGATGGCGGTGGTGTTGCCTCGGATGAACATGACCCGTGGTGTGGAGGGCTGGATGAGCAGTGGAGGCGGTGGAGGGTGGCCGTGGAGGGGTGGTTGAACAGGACCCGTGGTGTGGAGGGCTGGATGAGCAGTGAGCGGTGGGGGGTGCCGTGGAGGGCGGTTGAGCGATGGCGGTGGAGTAAGCGCGGTGGAGGCTGTATGAGCAGGAGCCCGTGGAGGTGGAGGAGGTCGGCGGTAGCCCGTGGAGGTGGAGGAGGTCGGCGGTGGAGATGAAGCAGTATCCGTGGAGTCCGTTTTGCGGTCGCCCACCCCTCCCGATGAACATGACCCCGTTTGACCGTGGCGGCTCCAACACAAGTCCGTTTAGTTCATTTTGCGGTATGCCACCCCTCCCGATCAACAGGACCCCGTTTCGACCGTAGGAGGTCCATTTCCTCCGTTTTCGCGATGCCGCCACCCCTCCGATCAACGGGATCTCGTTTAGAGCGTGGCGGTCGAACACAAGGCCGTTTCCTCCGTTGTGCGATGCGCGAACCTCGTTTCCATCGCTGTTCCGTCCAAGCCCTCTGATGAACACGACCCGCATTCCGTTCCGACCCAGCGGTTGGCTCCCGCGTTCCGTTGCCTCCCGATGAACCGGCGCATTCGTTGCCTCCCCATGAACAGCGCATTCGTTGCCTCCCCATGAACACGATGACCACGCTGTTTCTCCGTTCCGACCCAGCCATGTACATATCTTGGCGGTAGGCATTGAGACCTGCCCATATGTACGTGCGTGGCCGTATTTTCTTTCTTGCACCCTCGCGCGATGCGTATGTGTACATACTACGTGCGCGCCTCTACGACGACGCGTGCGCACCTCTACATCCACCGGTATATATATACATACCGTTCGCGACTAGAATGACAATGCTACGTGCGCCGACCCGGTGGGTCTGGCGTCGAGCACTTCCTTACTGCGAAGATGTGGTGGAGGTCCCGGCGGTCGAGGCGAATCGTTTTGTTTTTTTGCCGGGCGCACTTCCTTGCGTGCGAAGATGTAGCTGGTGGGTCCCCAGCGGTCGAGGCGAATCGTTTTGTTTTTGCGGGCGCACTTCCTTGCATGCGAAGGTGTAGCTGGTGGGTCCCGGTGATCGAGAAGCGTTTTTTCGCGAAATATGGTGGCCCGTCCGGTGGGTCCCCGCTGTCGGTGGAGGAATAATTATTTTGCGCTTAATAAAGGCACTTCCTTCTGCGGCCGTGGACCCGGTATCGGCCTCTCCGCGTCTGATCCATGTTCGATGGAAGCCGTTCCTTGACCACGTTGACCACGCCGCGCCAAGAGCACCGAGGCGGTGGGCGATGGCGAGCCTAGGAAGGGACAGCGGGCGGGGAAGGCAGCGGCGATGGATGCCGCAGCGTGAAATCTGAGGTTCCTGGTTCGCTGCGGTGTGAGGCTGCCGTAGCCGCCAGAATAACGGGGGTGTGGGTGAGTAGAGGATGGCCTGGCCAGCGGTTGGAGTAGTAGGGGCGGTGAGGCCTCCGCCCGCATCGCAACCCGGCCCGCAGGAGGCGGGCGAGAACACGAGCGCGACCGGCGCTGGTTTGGTGGTGGAGCAAGAAGACCGAGAGTTGAAGAAGCACTACTGGACGTTGGATGGACATCGTGCAGTCCTTTGGAGCTAGAATCGTGCATATCGACTAAGTTGACAAAGCCCTCCGTCCCGTCAACTTAGTAGGCCCACAAATCAGCCTACCACTATCTTGGGTCCCGACTAACGAAGGTATTCATTTTTGTGCGTAATAAGAAGGCACTTCCTTGCGTCTGAAATATAGCTGATGGGCCAATTTGTCGGTAGCGGTAACATTTTTTTCGCGAAATCTGAGAGGCCCTTTGGTGGGTCCACGATGTCACTGGAGGAATCATTATTTTGCAGCGTAATAGGAGGCATTTCCTTGCGTGAGGCCGTGGACCCAGCTATCGGCCTCTCCGCGTCTGATCCGCCGGATGCATGTCGGTGCGTTGACCATGTTGACCAGCCGCGCCGAGAGCACACCGGGTGGTGGGCGGCGCGAGGCCTAGGAAGGAATGACACGGAGGTAGGGAAGACTTCGGCGATTGTTTCCCACCGGAGAGAATCTGTTGTCTGAGGTTTCTTGGATTCGTCTGTTGTCGCTTGGGAGAATAACAGCAGGTGTGAGTGAGTAGAGGATGGCTAGGCCAGCGATGGGAGAATGCAGTGGGGCGGTGAGGCCTGCAGGCGCACAGCCGACCCCATGAGGAGGAAAATGCGAGCAGTCCCTTGGCGCTTGTTTGGCAATTTGGAGCAGGAAAAGCGAGAGATTGAAGAAGCACGACTGACCGTCGGATGGACATCAACGATCGCTGCTTGTGTGTCAACCTTTTTCTGAAAGCCTCAAATCTGTGGAAAACAACACATCCCATCTGCCATTATTTCTAATAATTTACAACCCATTTGCTAATTCTTAAGGTTTTTGGAGCCCATATTCTTTTTGTTAGCATTCATTATCATTGTGGCCATATTAAAAATTATCTGAAATTTTGCATATTTGGTGCGGTCGAACAGTTTTAATCCGAAATTTGACTCACATTCAAACTGATTTAAAAATTAATGTATATCAATATAAATCCAACAAATTCTCCATGCATAAAAATTAATGTAATTTAAAATCTACTTAATGAAAAAAAGATATTTGAAACTAATTGCGGTTTGATGTGTTTTAAAATGTACAACCCATTTCTCATTATTGATGGGCCATTTTCTCGGCCATAAAAGTAAAGCTCTCCTCGTCTTGAAAGATTTGCATAACAGGCACGACAAGCGACTTAGCAGCAAATCACAAAAAACTGAGGCTGTGGCGTGGACCCAGTATCAGCCTCTCCACGTCTGTACTCTTCGATGGAATGTCGTTGACCACATTGACCACGGCGCCGAGCACCAAAGGCGGTGGACGGCGGCGAGCCTAGGAAGGGGCGGCGGAGCAAGGGAAAACGGCGGTGGATGCCGCAGCGTGAGAGAATACGAGGTTCTTTGGTTCGACTGTGGTGTGATGCTGCCGTCGCCCTTGAGGAGCACTGGCTAGCGGTGGGAGTAGTAAGGCGATGAGGCCTCAGCGGCTGGCAACCCGACCCTTTGGAAGCGAGGCGGCGGTATCCCGGCGCTGGTTTGGGCGGCTGGTGCAAGAAAGAGCAACAATTGAAGAAGCGGCAGGACCGTTCGATTCAAATCAGCAGTTACTACTGCTAGAATCGTTTGTTGACTAAGTTGACAAGCCTGCGTGCTGCGTCAAGCGTAGTAGGCCTGGTCAGCCTCCCAGCAGTGCGCCCGGATGTCGATGGGAGGAATCATTTTTTAGCGTAATAAGGAGGCAGTTGATTGCATGCGGCCAGGCCGGCGAGAGGAGTATGGTGGGCGGGGAAGCTGCGTGGTATCCTGATGGGCCACAAGAGGAGGAGCAGGCAGTCCACTGGCGCTAGTTTAAGCGGTGGAGTAGAAGATCGAGAGATTGAAGAAGCCGTCGGCCGTTGGATGGACATAGCAGTCACTTACTGCTAGAATCGTGTGTTCAGCGACAAAGCCTTGCGTAAACAAGTCATCCTCGAAATCGTGGCGTGTACAGCCCATTTGCTATTATTTTATAACTTTTACTCATTTTCTAATTCATATGGAATTTATTGCAGCCCGTTTTCCATTTTAGAATTGCGGCCATTTTACTGGTCGTACCGGGTAAAAAATTAACTAAATATGTGGTAAATTTTGAAAATTCGCAAATTTTTGCTGAGTAGCGAAACATTCTTAATCCAAAATTAATAGCCATACTAAAACAAATTTAAAAATAAATTAGTACTATGTCATATTAAATCAATGAAATCGTATAAGATATCAGTGAAGAACAAAATTCAAAAAAACTAATATCCCATTTGCTATAATTTTTGGAATTTTCAACCCTTTGATATTACTTTTAACACATTGACCATACTCCTTGGCAGGGCGAATGCATCCCTCCTCGTCTTGAAAGATTTGCAGCCCGTGATGGTCGGAGAAAACAAATAGGCCTAGCTTGGGTATTCTTCAAAAAAGAAATCTTGGGCTACCTATTTTCCCAAAAGCTGGTGCATGAGCATTTAGCTTTATTTATTTATTTACTTATTTATGTTTAGGGGACCATGAGCATGTACAGGGCGGATTCATGTGAGAGCCTCCCTTCCGATTAATTATGGGCTTCTCTATTGGGCCTTCATCGGTGGGCTGCATGTTATCAACAAGTGGAAAATGTGTTCGTGCGAAAAATAGTATGAGCTACGTGCGGTGCAAGGGCACTAAAGGATCGAACCTTGCGACTTCCAAACCAACACATTTATTCAACCAGCGAAGCGGAATATACTACTGATTGTACATTGAAAACAGCAGCAATAGCAACCAGGGCTGGGGGTGCAACAGAAGCAGTAAGCATGCCAGAAGAGAGAAGACGCAGCTCTCTCTTCCAAACCAAATATCAGCCATCATTATAAAAGGGCTACCAAAATAACAAGTGTATGCATCAAACTAAATAAAGATCCTACTACACCAAGTGTACGCATCTAACTAACTGGCTCAGTTAGATGTTACTATTTATTAAGCTATGGAGATTGGTGGCGGTTTGAACGGATGGGTGTCGGCGGAAACTCCAGCCCGGCGAGGTCAAAGTCGTACTTGCGACCCTCTCTCCTACTTTGGGCTGCGAGGCGTGGCGGCACATATCGAGGTTATGGTGCATGCGAGAGCGCATAGTGCAGCTGTGTACACAGTTTTGCACGATGAACGAAACGCGCTGCCATCATGATCCTTGCCGTCGGTTATCTCTGGTTAATCGGATAATTCAGTATGACAAATAGAAGCGTGTACCAAGGCTACTTACGACCTCGATCAAAAATTCCTGAAGGCCCGAGAAGCTGGGATCCTGCTCAAAGACACAGCGGTGGCATGATTGTATTCAGCGAAACAACACGTCCATGCGTCTGACGATCATCAATCTTTCACCGTCGTGTGATCGAGCAGAACCACCTACAACTTCCATGCCGCTTTTCTTTGAAAGGTTACGGGATTAGGAAGGTAGGGACACGAGCGACCTAAACATCATATTAAGTTGGAGTCAAATAAAAAAGGGCTCTTGATTTAGTCAATCTTAAGAACAACATGTTATGAGAATGAATATTTTTTGAGTAAATGTTGTCGATAATATAAGCAAGCCATCATGATATCATAGGAAAGTAACATACTTGCTGTAACAGCCGTTTGTGGCGATATTTGGAGTAGGCCAGCAATCGTCCAGCCATAGAAGGAGTCGGAAGCCGTAAATGAAGCCCTTGTGTTCAATGGCATCAAGAACCATGGAGAATGTATGATCCTGTGATGGGCGTGTAGATTTATCCACTTATCGCGATGACTTTGTCGGATAAGCGAACGCGGTTGAAGCATAATTAGCTGAAATCTTTATAATTCGTAGATCTTGTGGGCACTTGGTAGATTACAACCTTGAGCAAATCAAACTTGGTATCATGTTAGCTCTTGTAAGATTCCAAGTATTCGGGCGCGGTGCCAAAAGCGATGCGATGTTAATCGAAGGAAGGGGATCAATTGCGGGTGTAGACCTCCACGAGCATCCGGTACGCGACCGTCGAGAGCACCATCAAGGCGATGTTCATGCCGACCAGTACATCACCGATTAATGTAAGGCGAGGTGGCGGGGATCGGATCGCGGATGAAGGGGTTGATGCTCGCCACCCTCGATCGTTATGCTGCGTGACCGCCATTTCTAAATATCGGCGGCATCGGCAAGCAAGGAGCTGGCTTAAAAAGCTCCGGCTGAGGGCTTTGAGTAAGCAGTACAGCCCAGCGAGCCTTGCGGCGGCGTATGTCTTGAGATTGTCCACATCTTGAAACAATGAGCTTGATTACCTCTGTGGGGAGGCGAATTCCAACCACTCTTTCGGCGGGCGCTGCTCGGTTCTGCCATTGTTAGTGCTTGGGTTTGGACGGCGGGGGCGCCATAAGCGGGGATGGAATCTTGGGCGAGATTATGTGCGGACAAAGATGGAGAAGCGAATATGTGTTGCGGGAAGTAGGCGGTGATGATGACTACTGACATGCCGCTTGATTCTGAGACACATACCGGCGTGGGGTCATATCGATGCGGACAACTTGCTTGAATGATCACAGTATTGGTACTCCCTACGGATACCTACTACGATTACTATGCCCTAGCTTGCTAGAGTAGAGTAGTAAGTAGGACTCTACTCTACTACTAGCTTAGGAGGAGTAGTATATTCTAATCTAAAATAGTTACAAACTTCAATGCCCGGCGTGGAGCGACTATGAACCGTGCTCAAAGACCCGTGTCTCGTGGTGTTTGGACTTATATGCAAAAAAATAGCAAGATGCCCGTGCATTGCACGACACCATCATCACCAACTCGGTTTTTCTACTCCTACTCCTATAAAAGGCTGAGTTGGTGATGATGGAAACGAGCGTGTTCAGCGGCGTGCAGTGAGACGGCGCAACACTATTTGATTTGTTATTAAAAAAAGTAGTAGAGATAGAGACATAGGGAGGAGCACGAGGTTGTGGGAGATAAGGATGAGCGAGGCAAGGCCTTATCTGTAAATGTGGAGAGAGTGCGGGTATCTTTTGTAAAATTGTCATAGTTGGCTTTCTATCCATGGGATATAGATCGGACGGTCTATATTACAAGATGGCAGGCATACCATCATCACCAACTCGGTTTCTATAAGAGTAGATATATATAGTATAGATAGATAGAGACTAGGGAGTACTAGTAAGGACACCATCTACTACTTGTGTGCTACTCCTGCGCTCCATTCAGTGACAGCGTCCTCTGACTACTCCCTCCTGCGCTCCATTAAGTGGTATTGTTGAAATCTGGGAGGCGCACTCTACTTGACTCTTGGCAGCCACGACTTCACCGCGATGACTTCTTCCCGACCTCGGCAACCTCTTCCTCAGCGACATAGGCGACAACTCAGCCAGCGGTGCTACTCAGATTGCACCGTATGTGTTCTGTCCTTCTGTTGAAATCGTGGTAGAATTCATGTTTCTACTCTGTATCCTATTACTATGCTAGTCCACATGATTAGTTTCATCTCTGTTATAGCCGTCATGATTTATTTTGTGCTTATTGGATTAAATCTAAGTGTAACTTGCTCACATATTCAAGCTGGCATAGCGTCCCTATAGCCACTCCCGTTTCATGGGCGGCTGATGCGATGCCTCCAAGGGCTCTTCGTCCCTTGCTATGAGTGCTCGATGCCGTTTGTGGCTCGCCGGCGGACATGGTGCATCACCTCAGAATCGTGCAGCGGTCACTGCTGCTGGCCCTTGGCGGAGAACATCAAGTGCGACCGTGCTACGGTTCACCATGCGGGTCGTTTGGAGGATCACCGCCCTTTGCTAGTCTCGGAGGAGGACGTCAGCATCTTCCTCTTGATCGTGGGCACCGGCGAGGCCCGCGCAGGCCGCCGCCCCGTCTTTGTAGCGAGCGTCAGGGGCATCACCGTTGATGCTGACACTAACACAAGGCAAATGTACAGGTGTGAGGTCAATATTACTACCCCTCCAGGTCACGTGGGCGGCGAAACCGGCCTCATCGGACAGACTTGGAATCTGAGGAGCTGGGACTATCCCGCCAATGTGGACTTGGAAAACCAATGGCATCTGTTCTATCCTTTACCCATCCGACTCGGTGCAGGGGACTCAAGGAGGTTCACTGGACATCGCATTATCAAGTGCACTTAGAAAACATGTAGTGTGCGTGTGGGCGCTTATGGCCCGTGTCTTTGCCGCTTTTGATTACGTAAGCTTGCCGTTAAACTTGGTGGCTTTCGCGCAGTCCTTCCTTTGAACTGCTCCTCTCGGTGAGCTGATGTAAGACACTTTGGGTTTCATTTGATAATGGAACGGGAGAGAACCTCCGTTCTTCCAAAAAATCGCATTATCAAGTTAAATGTTGATCATTAGTCTCCGCTCAATGTAATCCGCTGTCTAAGCATGTGGAGACTTCCATCGAGGATCTTGCTCTATTGGAGTATCGGCATGAATAAAAGTGTATCCGTTTATGGTTTAGTCTAGAATCTTCCATGTATGAATTTTTACTACGATCTTGGTGAAAGACTTACGATGAACCATTTCTTACATCTCCTGCCCCTTGCAAGTCATCTGATTTAATCCCTCCGTCTAGGTGTATAAGGGCATAGTTAATATTACTTAATAGTATAGCCAACTGTTGACTATAAGAAAGTGCCATGTCATCTGTAGCCAACATGTATAACAATCAATACTCAAAACTAATTCTTAAAGATCATTTCTTGCAAAGCACAATAAGTGTTATTTCTTCACAAGTTTTTGATGCAGGTTGAACAGTTGAGCAGCTTTTCTTTGCAAAAGATACCTTTTATCTATTTCACACGGAGGTTTGTGATCTCTAGAGATGAGATAATATCCGAAGGAACCTATCGATACCGTTACACATGAGATGACCCCACATCCTTTGTCAAAATAAACAACTCCCGATCAATGCATTTCACTCTTGATTGCAGCGCATGGGCACCTTACTACTATAGATTAAATGCGACCAAAAATTGAACTAACATTATATATAGTACGATAAATACTGATGCATGTCACCTAAAATTATATCATTCAAAACTATGTTCAAATCTGAATCCAACGATATAGTTTTATTGACATGCACTAACATTTTGTCGATTAAATCTTGATAAAATTCAATGGAGGACTAATAAACCACGACCGATGTAGTACAAGTGTAGAAAGGCGCTGCGAGTCTCACCTCTCACTCATGGCGTGGCGATAAAGCTGTCATATCACAAAACCCAACCACTCCTAGTAATAAGTGGCACTTGGTAAAATAAGCGGACAAGCAACCATCACATCCCTCCGTCTTTTTGCATTTCATCTCTCTGCATTTACTTTCTCGGTTCATCTCCCACACTCGATCCCTAGCTACTACTCCTAGGGCCAGTTCTTTTAGCGGCTTCCCAGCTTTTCCAGCAAGACTAGTCACGATTGGAGAGTAACAATAAGGCGCCTCACTCATTTATTTGGGCTTCTAAACTACTAATCCGTCTGGTTTATTCCTCACCATTGTAATTTGTGCTAAATTTTGACCAAAGATTTAAGCGATAAAATGTTACTCAAAACACTTAGGCACGGTGCATCTAGGTGTGTAAGTCATCTTCTGAAAACCAAATAATCCCAAAACACTTAGGCGCGATTGCATTAACTTCTACCTCGTTTCTTGTTTCTTGACATATAAACCAATAAGAGATAAAAGTATGCATGCTTTTAATGATGATAACCCACAAGTATAGGGGATGCATAACAGTTTTCGAGGTAGAGTATTCAACCCAAATTTGTTGATTCGACACAAGAGGAGCCAAAGAATATTCTCAAGTATTAGCAGCTGAGTTGTCAACTCAACCACACCGGAAATTTAATATCTGCAACAAAGTGTTTAGTAGCAAAAGTAATATGATAGTGGTAGTACTTGTAACAAAGTAAAGACAGACAAAAGTAATGTTCTTGGTATTTTTGTAGTGATGATAAAGTAGCATGAGAAAAGTAAATAGCGTAAACTAGTATATGGAAAACTTCGTGAGCGCGGGATCGATGATGGATAATTATGCGAATGTGGTTACGTCATGTAATAGTCATAACATAGGGTGACCTGAGAACTAGCTCCGGTTCATCAATGTAGCGTAGGCATGTATTCGTATATAGTCATACGTGCTTATGGAAAAGAACTTGCATGACATCTTCTATCCTACCCTCCCGTGGCAGCGAAGTCCTAATAGAAACTAAGGGGTTTTAAGGCCTCCTTTTAATAGAGAGCTGGAACAAAGCATTAGCACATAGTGAATACATGAACTCCTCAAACTATGGTCATCACCGAAAGTATCCGATTATTGTCGCCGGGGTTGTGGGATCATGACACGTAATAGGTGACTATAGACTTGCAAGATAGGATCAAGAACACACATATATTCATGAAAACATAATAGGTTCAGATCTAAAATCATGGCACTTTCGGGCCCTAGTGACAAGCATTAAGCATAGCAAAGTCATAGCAACATCAATCTCGAGAACATAGTGGATACTAGGGATCAAACCCTAACAAAACTAACTTCGATTACATGATAAATCTCATCAACCCATCACCGTCCAGCAAGCCCTCACGATGCAATTACTCACGCATGGCGGTGAGCATCATGAAAGTGGTGATGGAGGATGGTTGATGATGGCGACCATGACGAATCCCCTCTCCGGGCCCGAGCGGACTCGAGATCAGCCCTCGAGAGATTAGGGCTTGGCGGTGACCATTATCATAAGCGCGATGATTTGTTCTCTCTGATTTTTCTCCCGAGCCAATAAATAGAGTTGGATTTGGCGTGGGAGGGCCACCGAGGGGCCACGGTGAGGGGACGCGCCCGAGGGAAGGCGCCCCACCCTCTGGCGGGGTATGGGCCCCTGGTCTTCATCTTTGGTGAGGATTTTTTATTATTTTTTCTAAGGTGTCCCGTGGAGTTTGGTCATTCGAGAACTTCTATTTTACGCATAAAACAACACCATGGCAATTCTGCTGAAAACAGTGTCAGTCCGGGTTAGTTCCATTCAAATCATACAAGTTAGAGTCCAAAACAAGGGCAAAAGTGTTTGGAAAAGTAGATACGACGAAGACGTATCAAATGACTTGAGATATCAAACACGAGATGTAGTGGTTAGTTCATTGCATGCAATACTATTAATTAGAAAATAAACATTAACGTTTCTCGTTTTCTCCTCCTCCTTGGTCATGGTGCACAACCTAAGATGACTTACTCACCTAGATGGATGGAGTAGTGCATGTGACATGCACTAAAATTTCATTAGTTAAATTTATGATCAAAATTTGACACAGATTACAATGGGGACCAATAAACCGGGGCCGGAGGTAGTAGTTATGGGATTACTAATCTAGAAGCCTAAAGAACTGCCCCTGGTACTCCTACTAGTAGTAGTACTCATGTTGGAATCGTTTCACAAGCTTGACTAGTGTTGTTTTCTACTTTTACAAAAACTGCATCGTAATGTTTAGCGTGCATTTTGCGTACATAAATAATAGTAGTACTCCCCTCCGTCTAGGTGTACAAATCTTCCCTCCTTCTTGGTCACCATGCACAACCAAAGATGACTTATTGACACTGGACGGAGGGTGTAGAAAAATCTGCAAGCATATATCGAGAGAGGCGTGTAGTCAATAGTCTATAGTAAAGTTTGTGCTATATGCATGTACTTGCAAAATTAAGTAATAATACACAGCGTTTCCAAACTTTCCCTTTACATACTTAATTAAGGGCTAAAATTCCTGAGCGTTAAGGGATTTATCATTTCGTCCCAAAACTAATGAGATCGCCTTCAGAAACAAAATTATACTCCTCCTAGAAGCCACGGCCTCGCGAGGGCGCGCTGCAGCGCCACGAGTGCTGCAGTGCGCGGCCGTTTCCCAGTGTGATACAACACCTCTTCCTCGGCCTCTCAACTCGCGAGGTGTTGATTGGCGGCTTGCGTGAAGCGGCTCGATCTCACCGTTGTGGTGATCCGGCGCCATGAGTACTCCTCTGGCTGGAGCGTGCACCCAGTCCGTACTGCCAAGCATAGATGGGCGCTTGGGCGGCGCACTCGAGGCGTCGGGCAGGCGTCCTCCGCCACCCTCACGGCCCTCGCCACGAATATACTACATAAATAACCAATTGCTTGACTCTCTCGGACAGCGACATAGATCTCCCAGAAAGCTTGTTGTGCGGTGCGCTTCTCTTCCTCGGCCTTCTTCTCCGCCTCTATTTTGGCGGCGCTCTCTGGAGCAATGCCTCCCTGGCGACATCCATTTCTTGCCAAAGCTCCTCCAGGCTGGGGGCTCGGCGGCGGCGGCGTTCTCCTCATAGCGAGCTGGCGCGTCCTCCGGCAGCGTCTTTGAGATTGGGAACACCGCAGCGTCCACCTCGACCGTGGTGGCGAGGCGGAACTGCCGGCAGCGTCCTCCTCGACTAGTGGCAGCGAGCAGGCAGCGGCAGCGTCGCGTCGCGGCGAGAGAGAACACCGGCCGTCCTCCTTGACTAGTGGCGGCGAGCGGAATGGCGGCAGCGTCGCGTAGCGGCGAGGCGGAGCATGACGCGTTCTCCTCGACTAGTGGCGGCGAGCAGGCGGCGGCAGCGTGACCGTCTGCGAGTGCAGCGAGGGCTCCTAGGGCTTGGGAGGCGATGCCATGGTGGTCGGCGTGAGAGGGAGGAGAGATAGCGATGAACATGAGCGTGAGGGGAGGAGATGGCGATTTCGTGGGGGCGCGATATTTATAGCGAGCAATGGCACACCTCGTAAGATATGGGTGAGCTGCGACTTAGCTGCAGGTCGGTTCGTTCTTGACATGTGGGCGATTACCTGCTGGCCCGTATGTCGATGACCAATGCAACTGAAGTTAAGTAAAAGCTACGTGGGCATATTTGTTGGAGTAAATTATGGGGGGCGAAGGGGTGGAAATATTGTTGGTCTGTGGATTAGACGTGGCGTGGGGAGGAGGTCATGCATGCAGATTTTTCACGGGGTGGAGTGGTGGGACATGGGAGGAGAAGGAGAGTTTGGCGGGCATATGTTTCCACACATGGAGAGGAAAAGATTTGGAGGCGAGCAGGCTTCCTGCAGGTATGAGGAGCAGTGCATAATAAGTCATCTTGCATGCGGGCTAGGTATAGTCTCAAGTCATTAAAACATACCGCCCCACACATGTTCATATTTCAAGGTGCACTAAATTCTGCATCACGATGATTAAGGCTAGCCATAATGGTGGTATCTTAGCTGGTATCATGCACAGGGAATAGCAAACATCTTGATGTGGCAAAGAATTAAAAAAAGAGAGGGGGTTAGAGTAACTAGTGTTCATGCATGCATTGGTAAACACATTTTTTGTGAAAAACGTGACATTAGTTGAGTACTTTGCGGACTTCAAAAACTATTCCACGCCTCTACTATCTTGCTAAGAGTAGGTGAAAATTTTGAGTCGAGCCCTTTAAACTAGATGGGAGGTAGTGCTACTCTAATAGCTAGGTGTGTAAGTCATCTTACGAAAACCAAATAATCCCAAAACACATAGGCGCGGTGCATTAACTTCTACCTCGTTTCTTGTTTCTTGACATATCAACCAATAAGAGATGAGGGTGTGCATGCTTTTAATGACCTGATACTATCAAACATGACATGCAGTGGTTAGTTCATTGCATGCAATACTATTTAATTAGAAAATAAACATTAATGTCTCTCGTTTTCCCCTCCTCCTTGGTCACGGTGCACAGCATAAGATGACTTACTCAACTAGACGGCGGGAGTATCAACATTCACAATGTCAAATCAATATTTTTACACTCATTATAAAACGTAGTTCTTATACTCATTAAAATCAGTATTGTAGATATTGATATTTTTAGTATAAATTTGGTGGTAGGATTTCATTGATGCTGTCAAAGCGTGGAGGAACGGAGTTAGGGCTTGCATTGCGGTCTCTACATAGGTATTTCTCTTCATAATCCTGTAATTTTAGAGGCTGATTAAGCTTTTGTGGTAGCGTCTCTTGCATCGGGGACTATGACCGGGTTTGCTATCGTGACCTGTAGATGAAAGCGTTGAGCATCTGAAGTTGATCAACAATCTTCAATTGTCAAAGATTAGCCGTTAGGCCAATAAGGTGCACTTAATCGCTAAGTATAGCTTTGACAATATATTAGATGATATTCTTGTAAATAACGTGCATACATGTGGTGAATATTATGTCGAATGAGTGTCTTGGTGTGGCTGGTTAATTAATATAAGGTGGTGTTCAATTTTTTTTTAATATTTGGTCAAACACTTTGCAAGCGGTTGTGGGAGTAAAAGGACGGAAGGTGTATCATGCATGCGGAGTAGGCAAAAAAATTGCTCATTTATAGCGGTCAAAGTCTCAAAGGAGCAACCCCAGCGAGGCGAAGGTCGTGGGAGAGCCTGACGGTTGAGAATTAAGTGAAGTTACATCACGCTCCGGCATGGCGTGTGAGGAGTTCGGACTAGGGGTGTCGGATAGCGAACTATCATCATCGGCGGACTCAAGACTATGAAGATAGAAGATTGAAGACTCCGTCCCGTGTCCGGATGGGACTTTCCTTGGCGTGGAAGGCAAGCTTGGCGTCTGGATATGTAGATCTCCTGCCATTGTAACCGACTACTGTGTAACCCTAACCCTATCCGGTGTCTATATAAGCCGGAGGTTTTTAGTCCGTGGGGCGAACAACAATCATACCATAGGCTAGCTTCTAGGGTTTAGCCTCCTTGATCTCGTGGTAGATCCACTCTTGTAACACATATCATCAATATTAATCTAGCGGGGCGTGGGTTTTACCTCCATCAAGAGGGCGAACCAGGTAAAACATCGTGTCCCTTGTCTCCTGTTACCATCCGCCTAGGCGCTGATTCGGGACCCCCTACCGAGATCCGCGGTTTGACACCAACATTGGTGCTTTCATTGAGAGTTCCTACGTGTGCGTCGCCGTCGGTAGGATGCCTCATCTCGTCTTTAAAGGCGATACTATATCAAAGGCCTTGGCCCTTGGCGGAACTCTTGACTAGGTGGTTTTCTTATGACCGCCCGTCCGGCCACCGCCCGGCGATGACCTCTCGAGTCATGAAACCAATCTCGAGTTAGTTGGAACTTGCGAACAGTTAGATCGATCGAGCTCTCCTCCATGAGCGAGCTCTTGGATCGCATCGCCCGCTACAGGAGTCGCCACGGACTTCTGACGGATCGGGCCTAAAACCGATCTGAGAGAGATCAACTCTCCCGGGCTACCCATCATGTTCTTTGTGATAGAGCAGCAATGCGGCGATTCTTCTTGTATCTTAAGGACTAGTTCGTCTGGATTCGATCCCTCCATGCGGATTCCCTTGAGAGGGACGGACGTTGATCAAGCCGGAACTTAAAGTCGAGGCGGTGGGTTGGATTCATGGGATAACACTCAAAAATCCAAACTTCCAAGTTGAAACTTCTCGGCCCTTGAGTCCTAAACTGGGCGGGGTTCGGATCTAGTTCCACCGCCCACCCAAACATTAGCGATCTCTCTCAAATTCGGCAAGAGCCCGATGAAGCGATACATCATTCTTGGGCGATTCCTCCTGGTTATGAACAGGATAAAGGACTGCCGAGAGGAGGGCATAATCCCAATTTCTGCAATAATTGCGGACAAGGAATCTGAGCATACATCGATCGTCAGCGAAATTACCGCTTTACTGACTTGGTGACCATAGTACAAAAATCTTGTGTGATGGAGGCGCTGGAAAACGAAAGTAAATTTTGGGACAATCCGGCCCGAATAGACCCCTAGTCCGAAACAAAGGGTGCATCATTATCAAGCACCGGGTTGAATACCAAAAACCAAAACCCCTAAAGTGCGGAACCATCTTTGGAGGGTTGGCTCAGCGGACCTGCAAGATCCACGATGCGGAGGCTCCACTCCAACACACAGCCTTGGCGTGTTGGATACTACAGTGGCCAAAAGTGGCGTGAGCTTTCTAGCCCGGGCAACCAACCCGGCGATGCCGATGCGGTGTTAGCAGGTCTTGAGACTTTCATCAAATAACATGCGAAACAAACAATCGCAGCCTCGCGAAGTCTACCAAGTAGCAACAACAAATCCATGGGCGACACGGCTATCACCTTCAATGCCAGCGACGAACCTAAATTCGAACAGCTAGAGCACCGGCCGCATTGGTCCTCGGTCCGATAGTGGGCGGTTTTCGTCTTACTAAGGTACTCATGGATGGCGGCAATGATTAAACCTCATCTATGAAACCCTTCAAAAAATGGAAATTGTTGGAGCCGCATTGGCGAAGCAGCACAACCTTGAGAGGATAATCCCTAGTCGAGAAATTACGCTGCGCAGGAAAAATCACACTAGATGTAGTGTTGGCTCACCGGACAATTACAGGTCCGAGGAGGTCACGTTTCAAGTGGCCCCATTGAATGAGCGGATATCACGCTTTGTTAGGCGCGAGGCATTCACAATCTTCAAGCTATACCCCCTACGGGTACATGAAGCTCAAAATGCGGACCCAATGGGATAATCACTCTAAATCATGATCCGGATACAACACTCGCGCTGAAAATAAGACAGGCATGCTTGGCCCTAGAGGCATTGTCCAAAGCCCTAGCGGCAAAGGAACTAACCACGCTGCGCTCCATGGTGGATAGGGCGATGTGATACTCGATAAGAGGTCCAAGTTCACCTCTTTTAAACCAGCAAGCGAAATAGTCAAATTTCAGGTCCATCAACGGACCCCACAAAGCGGCCTCCATTGGGGCATAATTAAGTCCCGATGTCGAAGCCGCTCTTCGAGAATTCCCGGGAAAATTGGGACATTTTGCTGGCATCCTTGAGACATGCCGGGGAATCCCATGATTTGGCGAGCACAGCCTAAATATCTAAAAAGTTCAAGCGATCAAACAAGCTCTTGGCGATTTTAGAGCCCAAAAGGCAGGCAATGGGAGAAGAGCTAGCCAAACTCTTAGAAGCGGATTCACGGAGATATAAAACATCCGGACTGGCTAGCCAACTAGTAATGGTACCAAAAAGGACAAATCCTGGCGCCTCTGCGTCGATTTTAAATACCTTAACAAGGCCTGTCCAAGGACCCTTTCCCCCTCCCGCATCGATCAAATCATCGATGCTACCCGCGAAACACGATTCATTGTGCTTCCTCGATGCATACTCCGGATACCATCAAATCAAGATGGCGGAGAAAGATCGAGCATAGCGGCATTCATTACTCCATATGGGCCATTTTGCTTCAACACAATGCCCTTCCGGACTCAAAAGCGCCGGCGCAACATATTAGCGCATGATTCAAACATGTCAGCTGCCGGATAGGCAAAATAGTAGAGGCATACGTAGATGATGTGGTCGTCAAGACCAAACACGTCAGCACTCTAGTAAAAGACTTGAGGGTGACGTTCGACAACCTCGTGCATATGACATTAAGCTCAATCCGGAAAAATGCGTCTTGGCGTACCAGCGGAAAGCTCTTGGGCTTCATCGTATCCGGTCGAGGAATTGAAGCAAACCGGCCAAAATCAAGCTCTGTCACAATTGGATATTCAAAAGACCTCAAGCAGATACAAAACTAACGGATGCATAGCGGCCTTAAGTCGCTTCATCTCCCGTTTGGGAGAAAAAGCTCTACCCTCTACCGCCTCCTCGGCTGCACGAACATTTGAATGGGCGGATCTGCCTGACCGGTTCGAAGAAATAAAGGCTATCACGGCAACAAATCCGGTTACGGCGGCGCAACCTGGCGAACCTATGTTATTATATATCGCAGCAACACATCAAGTTGTTAGCGCGGTACTCGTCGTTGAGCGAGAAATAGAAGGCACAAATTCCCTCTTCAAAAACCAGCTACGTATCCACTATTCTAACTCCATGCAAATCCGGTACCCACATTATCAAAGATAGCGTGTCACGGTGTTCATAGCATCCGGAAGTTGCGACACTACTTTCAAGAGTGTTCAATAACGGTGGCCTCGAAGTACCTCTCAAAGATATTATAAACAATCGCGGCCATAGCGGGCAGGATTGCAAAATGGGCTATCGAGCTCTTACCATTTGACATAACCTACAAACCACGGCGAGCTATAAAATCGCGAGTTACGGCGGACTTCATCGCCGAATGGACGAAGCAAACTCCCTAAAAATGCAGCGCGTACTCAACTGGATCATGCATTTGACGGATCCAAAATGTTGGCTGGCTTGCAGGCTGGCGTCGTCTTGGCGTCTAGCGGAGACACAATCAATCGTACTTCAAATAATGTACATGGACTCCAACAATGCAGCGAATCTGAGGCCCTTCTACATGGCCTCCGGATGGCAATCTCCATGGGCATTCAACGCCTAGAGGTGCTGAGAGTTCAAACCTCGCAATATCCCAAGTAAATGGAACTTGACGCCAAAGATCCAAAATGGCAGCTTACATAGCGCCGTCCTAAAATGTCAGCTCGGTTGAAGGACTAGAATTCCATCATGTAGCAGGGATAATAAGCAGGTAGCGGGCGTGTTATGCGCATCGGTGAAACAAGGCGCCGTCCTCTAACATCTTCTGGAGCGGCTCTTTAAGCCATCCGTATTATGGGAAGAGAGTCCGGAAATAACAATCCGTAGCCAATTGCATCACCTAAATCAGACCATTACGACACAATCGGTGGCTCAGCCAATGAAATAACACCTTCACTCATGAAATAATGGCAGTCATTGCCCCATGGGCAGAACCATTCCTAGCCTACTTAATGCGGCGAGGAACTTCCGAAGACCAAAATGAGGCCCATTTGCATAGTTCGGCGATCTAAAGCCTACAAGGTCCATGAGGAGAACTTTATAAGAAAAGTACAACGAAGTCCTTCAAAGGTGTATCTCCGAAGAGGAAGGCGAAATCTCTGGCTGAAATTCACGCCCGGACTCGTGGGCACCACTGCTGCAGCCGGGCCCTTGTAGGCAAGGCCTTCCGTACAAGATTTTATTGGCCGACAGCCGGGCGGATGCTCGGATTTAGTCAATGATCGTCGGTTGCCAGACTCTTTGCTAATCGAGCCATATGCCACCCACCACCCTCAAAACTATACCCATTACACGGCCATTCGCGATGCAGGGGCTTGACATGGTCGGACCCTTAAAGGGAACCCACAAGCACAAATACTTATTGGTCATGGTGGACAAATTCACCAAATGGATTGAGGCCAAGCGGTTAAAGCAGCGAATCCGGACCGATGATAGACTTCATATCGAGGGTAGTACACCGTTTGGTGTCCCCCAACATCATCAGCGACAGCGGCACGAACTTCACGGCCGGCGAGGTTAAACTTTGGTGCAAAAACATGGGCATTAAGCTCGATTACGCAGAGTCTATCACCCCCAAACTAACGGTCAAGTTGAGCGAGCAAATGGTCTAATCATGGCGGCATCAAACCCAGACTAGTGCGGTCCCTCAAGGAATCTAACACGCCTTGGGTGAGGAGCTCGACTCCGTACTCACGGGGCTGCGGACCACGTAAACCGAACTACGGATTCACCATTTTTCATGGTATACGGCGCAGAGCAGTCCTACCTGCGATATAATTCATGACTCACCTCATATGCGCATGTATGAAGAAAGAAGCCGAGATAGATCGGCGGGACAGTCTAGGGCCTTAGAGGAGGGGCGGGGCGTGGCAAAGGCTCGTTCCGCATTTTATCGGCAGCAGGCTCGAAGATATCAAAGCGAGAAATGCGGGCCAAAACTTACAATGTTGGCAAACTTGTTCTCGCTGCGGACAAGAAAAGGACAAACTCAAGCCCAAGTGGGAAGGTCCCTTCATCATCGACCAAGTCGACCGGCGGAGGCGTACCGTCTCGTAACGCATCGGACAACCGACTCGAGCGAACCCATGGAGCGCAGCCGTCTCCGAAGATTCTCGCTTCTTGCCGGACTCGGGTTCGTCTCCTCCCGTCCACCCCTTGTTTTCTTGTCTCTCCTCCTCCTCCTTCTTCCCTTTTTTCAATACCTTTTATGGGCTGATTTGCGCTTTGTTACTTACACTTGATGTGCTCGGCACTCATTATACAGGGGCTTCTTTAAGCGAAGCTTATCCATCTGGGCTTCATGCCCAACACATGTCATCATACTTCGCATGTACCTTTTATTCACCATTATATGCATCGATATGACTTAAGTTTTGGCCAAGCTGGGTTGCTGGCTCTGTGCTTACCCTACATTCCCGATTGTTCGGCTAGGAGGTAAAGGAGCACCTCTGTGATTATTCTTGCCGGGTCGGCGGATGTGTACCTCAGGCTGGGTGAAGCAAAGCTAGCGTTCTTAAGAGAATATTGGTTGGTGACTTGAAAGATGATTTATTACTTACTTATTTATCTGCCCCGGATGCTTTTTTGCTATTTTTGCGATCCGGCATTGCACTTTAGGGCATGCCTCCCGAAAGAACCATAGGAACTATTCTCCACGGAAGATGTTTCTTACTAACCATGTAATATAACATAACTAGTTGGGCACTTATGCGATAAAGCAATTATGACTGACGCCTTGCCTCCATGCATGCCCGGTTCTTTTATAGCCGTAAGGATATTCGGACACACTCGGACTGTTGGGTCTCGAGGTTGAAGCGAAAGCAGTCCGCATAAAGACAAGCGATCTACAATCCGGCTAGAAGGCATTTTACATGTCATCTCAAATTACATCGTCAAACCGGTGATTGTACTCCTCTTCAATCCCGTCTAACAGGCTGTCTAATTCTGATCTGTTAGGAATATTCATGACCAGATTCTACTTGGCGTACATCAAATCACGAGGATCTCCTTCCATCAGGCCCCATGGTCCGACCTCGGCCATGTGGTTTAGGTCAGGACTTGAATGCGATGTCTTCACCATGGCCCGAGCCTCCTGGCATACGGCGGCGATATCTTCCACAAGCGGGCGTCGCCGTGCTCCTGGCTTCTCGGCAAGCTCACCAAGGCCCTCGGGTAGGGAGGCGGATGGCCATAAAGCATGAGCAGCGCCACTCGCCGCTGCCGAACACGTTCGAGCAATTGCACTAGCTTCGGGAAGTTGGTCACCCGTTGACTCAGGCATTTCCTCCATGAGGCGACTGTGAGCACACCTAAAGACATATTTACGTCAATCGACTTCCTCATGAATTCTTCTTTTCAAAGGAATTTGTTCAAGCACTTACTATAAATGTCGCGATGAAGCCGCTGATTCTCCTTCACCGGAGCAGACAGTGGGCGAACACCTTTCAGCTCTTCTCCTTCTTTGGGTGTGGGCATCTTGGAGCTTGTTTCTCTCTGCTACACCTTCATAAGCACCCTCTCTTGACCTTTAGGCGTAGCGATGACTGTTGCTTGTCGGATCTAGTCCGGCGCCCTCTGCAATATTATTGTCGATTCACATACACTTTGCTAAATAATTATCTTTTCAAAGTCGTCTTACCATGAGGGGTCTGTGGCTCCCCTGTGGCGGCAGTCTTGACTTCAAGTTGGGCCTTGCACTCTTGGAGCTCACAGGATAACTGGGTATTCTTCTTAGCAAGACCTGCATAATAATTGATCCTTAAATCAGTTATTTCAACTATTTTAAGTCTCGAGACTCTTGGCATATATAACTATTAAAATTACTTACCGTATGTCTTTCACATCTTGCTCCGTAGCTCTGGTTAACCCATCTTGGCGGCAGTGCGCGTTTCCGCTTTAAAGGCATTTGCGCCTCCGGGAGAAACACCGTCACGAAGAACTGTCGGCGGCCTTTGTGATTCATGGCGCTCTCCACCTCGAACCGGGTGGCGGACAGCTGTCGGCATCCTCCGTCGGAGGCGTCCGATTTCGCCTTGTATTTGCCTCCCCTCCGGACCATGCGTTGGAGCATGGCGGCGGAGCTGATTGCAACCTCTCCGGACCTTTGTCCGGCGGCGCTCTTCTGGAAAAGTTAAGAGCATTAATATACCTACAGGATCCTTCCCTTACAAATAGCGGTGCTCCGTGCCGTTCTTGGCGGCGTCTCGGTTCGCCGCACTCCTCTTCCCGCTTGCGGGCGGGCCTGACCCGTGTTGGTCGGCCGCATGAGATTGACTTCCGCCTTAAAGGCACATCCTGCGATACACCATCGGTATGGGATGGTGAGTTGTGGCGGATCAAGCGGTGGTGTCAAGACCTCGGTCGTAGTCACTGGGAGGCCAAAACAAATCGGGGTAGTCAGCCTTAATGGCGACTAGGGCATTTTCTATGCTACGTTGGTGGAACACCCGTCAATCAGCTCCACCTTTATGTCGGATCCTCTTGGAGGCGGATCAAGGGACGTTCGGATCCTCGGGCTGTGGAGCTAGGCCGTATGCCCTCACGTCCGGCGCAGCTCTGCGTCGAAATCACGAGTAAGATACTTGACTTTAAAAAGTATGGATCGGGTAGATGAACATCCGCTTACCCAGCTCGAGGTTATGCATAGAAAATCCATTCAGCGGATTCTTGCGGAGAAGTCTTCCTCCTCTCCCTTGTACAAGCAGGACAGGATCTTTGCGGATCGGCTGCGAGCCTAACCCTTCTGCGGCCATGACGGGTGGCGTCATCTTCCTGTTGAAATCCCACATAGGGTGGCCCCTATATTGGAGTGTTTGCACCCTCGCATAATGCTGCGTGGCCATGACTCAATCATGGTCAATCCGAATGGGCGATAACCTAATCCGGCCCATCGGATAATGGGCGCTCCTATCATCTTCCGTTGAGGGGCTCATGAGCGCCAACTCAGGCATTTCTTCAAGAGCATTGTTGAACTCCGGAGGCGATCGGACTGGATCCAGCGAGGCGTCCTCCATGTAGAACCATTCGAAGGCCGGTCTCGGGGCCTTCTTGAGTGCGGATAGATATCCGGTCCGGCGATCGCCATATTTGGCTCCGCCCACTTGGTATCTCGACCCCTCATGAGAGCGAGTGCGAGACAAAACAATCTCTTCCACAGGGCAAAATGGGGCTCGATGCCCAGAACAGCTCATAAAAAGCTGAAGCCCGCGATGTGCAAAATGGAGGCAGGCGTGAGGTGGTGAAGTTGGAGTCCGTAGAACTCTAGGGCCCCGGAGAAAGCGGATGTATGGAAATCCGAGTCCCCTTATTAGATGGGGACAAAGCATACCGCTCCCCTTTGGAAGGGTTGGGGGCGCTTTCCTTGCTTTCCACCCTTGTAGGTGGCAGTCCGGCTCGAACCCGGAACCATGAAAGCTGGGGAAGATATCCCTCGGTTTGAAGTACCACTAGCTCTCTGTGTGGGCTGAGCATCTCCCCAATCTCTGGCTTAGGGCTGGCAGCGAGAGGAGGAGCAGCGTCGGCTATCCATGATGGAATGGATTTTTTGTCGGGCGCGATGAGAACTTGCGGATGGAGGATGGTGTGAGCTGGATCTAGATCCTCGCCTCTCTTGTAGGCGGCTCGTTCATATGACTAGGGGTAAAATGTAAAAATATCCCAGCCTTTCGCATTAAATGCGACACGTGGAAGAAGGCCATTATTGGGCGTAGAAGCCAAGGGCGCAACATTTATAAAAGCGGACACTATTCGGCGGGAACATGAAGGCTGAATAAGAACCGCCTTGCAGCGCCGAAGACAATATATCGCCCGGACTTCGTCGTCGCTGAAGCCGGTTAGAGAGCTCTTGAGGAGTTCGGACTAGGGAGTGTCGGATAGCGAACTATCATCATCGGCGGACTCCAAGACTATGAAGATAGAAGATTGAAGACTCCGTCCGTGTCCGGGATGGGACTTTCCTTGGCGTGGTAGGAAAGCTTGGCGTCTGAGATATGTAGATCTCCTGCCATTGTAACCGACTACGTGTAACCCTAACCCTATCCGGTGTCTATATAAACCGGAGGGTTTTTAGTCCGTAGGACGAACAACAACCATACCATAGGCTAGCTTCTAGGGTTTAGCCTCCTTGATCTCGTGGTAGATCCACTCTCGTAACACACATCATCAATATTAATCTAGCGGGGCGTGAGGTTTTACCTCCATCAAGAGGCCCGAACACAGGTAAACATCGTGTCCCTTGTCTCATGTTACCTTCCGCCTAGGCGCGCGATTCGGGACCCCCTACCGAGATCCGCGGTTTTACACCCGACGGCGTGCAAGCTGGCGGAAGCTATACCGTCGAGGCCTACGATATGGGTCTAGTAGACATGACATCTAGTGGGTCCCGCATAGTTCTCGAGAACTCTTTGGGGGCTTGCAGCCGTTTATCCACCGGGCAAGCCTTGACAACCGTCGCCATTCGCTACGCCCTACTCGTCCCGTCTTCTACCTCACAACAGTTCGCTCCCGGTCGTCCCATCCTTTCACATTAGTTCCTCCCAGTTTTTTGCGGTACAACAGTTCAACTTCTCTAACTCTCCTCCAAAATCCATGGCCTCCCAAATCTCCATGAGTGCATGGCTGAGTACCAGAGTTAGAGCCATCACGACGATTAGTTCGCCGTCATCTACCGTGGATCCACGGCCTGAAAGCATGGCTTGCTCGCTTCCCTCGCATGTTCAGCAGTTCAGCGGATGAGTGGGTCGTTGGGCTAGATGTTGAGTACACCACAGTCTGGGGCGAGAGAAGGATCTAAGGGCGAATAGAGGAAGAAGCCGCCGTGATCGAGGTTTGCGTACATAAAGTTTGCTTGGTCTACCACATATGCCATGCCGGCGTTGAGTGCCGGATTTTAAGAACTTCCTCAAGGACAAAAGAGTGAAATTAATTCTTGTAGGATTTAAACAGCAGAGATGTCTGCGTCGGATAGGTCTTGTTGTAGGCCAGCCCTTGATCTCGAGAAGGCAAGCACTGGTGTCCTCCTTTCAAGCTTCAATGCTGACCACGGCAGCAGCCATGATTGATCCCGTCGCTAAAGCTGAAGAAACCTCATCACGAGTTTCATCATGCATGGGAGTCGAAGACATTAGATGAAGATCACATCACATGCGCAGCAATGGATGCCTACCTTTGTTTAAATATCTACATGGGTTGGATGAAGAAGCGAGCCCGATTGTCGGTTCAAGCAAAGAAGCATCGGCGAAGAGGAAGAGGAAGAGGGCGAGGGCGAAGTCGAGGGCGTGGACTCGGACTCCGGTAGGTGGCAGATGCCGTCGCTCATGCTGGTTCTCTGCGGTGTCAAGTGGACTAGTTGATTAGTTTATTTTCAAGGGTGTGTTGTCTTTGAGGCCCGGTGGAACTATGTTTATGTTCTTTCGTTATTTGAACTCTTTAGTAGGTAGAGTAGTACTAGTACTATGTCTTACTACTGTTCTTCTTGCAGTTGGTACTCTGCTCATTATCTTTATGTTCCTACTATACTTAATACGTTCGTACTAGTAGTATAATTTGGGTCGGTCGATTTGTGAAAGAAGTTCGGCGGGCGAAGGAAGAAGGCGGCGAGAAGAGGTGGAAAAGCCCTTCTAGCCATCCATGTTGCATCAAGCGGCTCACATGGTCGGTGACCCAAGTGCTCCTTGATTGTAGGATCCATGTGGCATTCAAGGTCTCGAAGGTAGATTCGCGTCCGCACCGGTTTGCGAGGCTCGGCGGCGTGCGGCGGCTTCGCCCGCGACAGCTACCATGGCGCCTCCTCCGGCGGAGACAACAATGACACGCTAGTTCCTCCTCGTCGGCGTCTTTGGGAGCAGCTTTCGTCCTCCTCTTCGTGCGCTGCGTGCATAGGCGCAGCTCCACTAACTGCTGCGTGCTTGGCAGCGGCGACATGGCGAGGAGGGGCTGCGAGGCGGCGTGGAAGGCGAGCCTTGGCTTCATAGCGCGAGGGATGGCGGCGACCACGGCGGTGATGGGCGAAATTGTTGGCGGGCGGTGGGCGCCGACATGCATAGCGGCGGCGGCATATTGATGAGTCTTGCGTATGGGAGCTTACTTTAGTTTTATATAAGGTTGGTCAAACTTAAAAAGAAAACCGTACTAGTACGCGTAAACATTAGACTTAGGCAGCGCTTTTATTAATTTTTAAGTTAGTACCACAACCACGATCACGGAATCCTGTGCAAGCGCGTGAACCGTGACGGCGATGATCGTCGAGCAGTGCGTCACCATGTCGCGCTCGAAGGACATCCACGAACCTTTTGTGTGTGTGAAAACAATCCTCGAATATTACTCAAGTTTTTTTTCTGGGAAAGTTCTTGGCGCTGCAATATTTCCATATATTTGAATTTAGCTCCAGTTTGTGTTTATTTGGATTTGGGCGTTTTAGGTGCGCCCTAGTTTTATAATACTTATTTTGTGTGTGTGTGAGAGAAGCGTGTGTATGTGTCCATATGTGTGTTGTGGCGGAAGGGCAATGTGGAGGCAGTGTGCGTGTAATCTGAGACATAGAGAGGCATGAATCTGCAAATGATCATGCATAGAGTGAGACATAAACAGATGCCGTCGTTGTGTATACATGAGAAAGCGGTCTTGAGTGTACTTGTGTGTGTGTGTGTGTGTGTGTGTGTGTGAGAGAGAGAGAGAGAGAGAGAGAGAGAGAACTATTTACTAAAGGGTTCTTAAAAAGGCTTTGAAATTGGAAAATTTGATTCCACACTTTTTACTAAAAGGGTTATTGGAGAACTATTTGTGTGCCAAATCTATGTTGATGATATTATATTTGGATAAACTAACCCTCATTTTAGTGAAAAGTTTGGGAAGCTAATGTCGGAGAAGTTTGAGATGTCAATGATGAGTGAACTCAAATTCTTTATCGGGTTGCAAATCAAGCAAACTAAGGAAGGTACTTTTGTTTCTCAAACGAAGTACACTAAGGACTTATTCAAGAAGTTCAATATGCAAGAGTGCAAAGGTATGTCTACACCCATGCCTACTAGTGGACATCTTGATTTGACCAAAGATGGTAAACCGGCTGATCAAAGGTTTATCGCTCTATGATTGGATCATTGTTATACCTATGTGCTTCACGTCCCGATATTATCTTTGAGTGTGTGCATGTGTGCAAGATATCAAGCTGCTCTAAAGAATGTCATCTTAAGGCCGTGAAAAGGATAGTGAGATACTTAATTCATACACCAAATTTTGGCTACTCCGACTAGGACTATGCGGATACAAGGTTGATAGAAAGTCCACTTGGTGCTTGTCAATTTCTTGGTAGATCTCTTGTGTCTTGGTCCTCAAGAAACAATACTCGATATCCTTATCTACGGTGAAGCGGAGTACATTGCCGCTGGTTCATGTTGTGCTCAATTACTTTGGATGACCCAAACTCTTAAAGATTATGGGATATATGTGAAACATGTTCCATTGCTTTGTGACAATAAAGTGCTATCAAAATTTGTCATAATCCCGTAAAACATTCTCAAACTAAGCATATTGAAGTTCGTTATCATTTCATTCGAGGTCATGTTGCTACGGTGACATTAATCTTAAGCATGTTAAATGCCGAAAAGCAATTAGCGGATATATTTAATAAACCTCTTGATGAGAAAGTGTTTTGCAGGTTGAGAGGAGAATTGAACATCATTGATGCTTCAAACTTGGAGTAGATACTCCATTGGATACATGCAAGACATGAGCTTATGACTAATCCATGATATCTCTCTTAGGTTGAAAATATTATATCTTGGATATATTTGCATCTTGCATGTTATCTAACCCTTGTAGGTACTTGGTGGAATCGAATTCCATGAGATTCTAATCTACTCACATCTTGAGCAATCTCTACATCACCAAGTCTCTACACTATGGTGGCTGAATACAAGGAAGCTGAAATCATTCAAACATATCCTTTAACAAACTCCGTGTTGAGCTTCATGATTATCATTTTTGGATATACAAGTGCTCTTCCTTGCAAGAACTAACCCGTGTAGGTAGATGGACTCAAATTCCAAGTGGTGCTCCCAACTCTTGATGAGCTACATCAACCTTGAGAAATCCACACAAGTTCAACTACATGGTCTACACCACCAACCAAGGTATGTTATTCCATCTTAGAAGCTTTACTGCGAGTCATGAGCTAAAGCAACTCGACAAGATGTGAATACATAAAGATGTAAGCGAAAATGGTAACCCCATTTTGAGCTTAAGCGATAAGTATGACCTATGATCAAGTGATCTCACTTGACTCCTAAGTCAATATACTCTAACATAGGTGACTTTGTCACCGACCATCTCTAGATGAAGTTCTCTCGTGTTCTTTTCTGAGTTTTTGCATTTGTCTCATGCATATTTGTTTCCCCTTTCAAAAAAAAACTTCATCTAGATTTCTTTCTTTTCTTTTCATTTGCTCTGCATTTACGCATCAATTCATTGCAAATCATTCAGTTAATTCCTTGCAAATCTTTGTGAGATCTATCTAGTCTAGTGAGCTGAGGTGACAAGTGTTTTCTCTGTGATGAACTTCGGTTTCACCGATTTGTTGTTTCGGTCCAGCGAATCCTTTGATACCACGAAGCATACCACTCGGTGCCACGATTTCTAGAGGAAAAACAGTTTGCCACTTATTACGTGTTTCTTGATCGGCTCCACTCAATGAATCTTGTCCTCTACAAGCATCACAATTTTATCAATGCTTTGTGTTGTGACTCAAGGACCAAACCCATTCACAACAAAATTCAGAAGACCCTTCTTGGAAATTGATGTCAAGGGAGAGAGATCACATCAAAGCTTATCATAGAGATCACATCGAGAGAAAAGAGATCTCGGGGAGAAAGAGATCTCGAGGGAGAGAATACTCAAGTAGAAAGTATTTCTCAAGGATCCTAGATGCTTGGTGTTCAAGAGGAGAGATGCCACATGTCTTTTGGGGAAAGACATGTTCATATGTCTTATTTGCATTAAGCTCTGTTCTTTTATATCTTTTCAGCTCTGATTTTACATTCCCTATCTTCTCCCAATATCTCATGCTAGATTAGAGAAGCAAGACATCTAAGGAAAGGAATCATTTAAATTCATTGAATTTCTTTACTCTTGGGGACATGTCTAATCCAATGTGGTACTTTGTACTCCTCTCTACATGTCATCCCTGTCTTGGTATTCTTGTGGTTTCTTTTGTTTGCTCGGCTAGTAGATGTACTGTGTTATCTAACCTTGTTTGTGCAGGTTCATTTCACCTAAGCCAACTCAAGACTACAAGGTAAGTATATGCATCACACTCATGTGTATGAGGAATTCTTGCTGATGTACATCTGTTTGCAAGAAGGACTCATGAGCATGAAAGTACTTTCTTTAATATTCTTTGCTCTGATGCATATGGCCAAGATACATGTAACACATTGCCTACTCTATCATGGTTATTCTCTCACATGTTTCTATATTCCATACTCACATGATTGCATACATATAGGGGGAGCCTATGCTTGTTAAATGTCTTTTGAGCTTTACTTGCTATTCTTTATATCCTTATCTAAAGCTTTGATGTATGTTGCCATCAATTACCAAAAAGGGAGATTGAAAGCACAAGTGCTCCCTAGGTGGTTTGGTAATTAATGTCAACATATCTCTTGATTGGACTAACACTTTTATCTAGTATGTTTCAGACAAGTTCAACAATGGAGTGGCATGGACTAAAGTATGTGGGAACTCCTTCAAGATGCTAAGGACAAAGGATTGGCTCAAGCTTCAAGCTCAAGACTCTTCATTTTACATTTTAGTGATCCAAGATCACATTGAGTATATAGAAAAAGCCAATACTATCAAGGAGGGATGAGGTGTTGCTTAATGAGCCTCTTGCTTCATGTGCTTAGTGATATGCTCCAAAACCCTCCACTACTTTCTCACATCCACATATGACCTAAACCTAAAGTCAAACTCGGCCCTATCGATTCTTTCTATCCGGTGCCACCGAGTTCAGATGTCATAGCCACTGCCACGAACCCTAGGCAAATCGGTTTCACCGATTGGGATCTCGGTCTCACCGAGATGGGATTGTAGTCTCTCTGTGTATGTCCATCACCAGATTCGGTCTCACCAAGTTTGTGTAATCAGTACTACCGAGATTACAATGCAAACTCTCTGGTTAACTTATTACCAAAATCGGTCTCACCGAGTTTGAATGTCAGTCCCATCGAGTTTACGACCAAATCTCTGGTTAGCTAATTACCAAATTCGGTCTCACCGAGTTTGTATGTCAGTCTCACCGAGATTACATTATGCCTAACCTAACCATATCGGTCCTACCGAGTTGCATATCAGTCCCAGAAAACCCTAACGGTCACTAGGTTTACTAAATCGGTCTGACCAAGTTTTATGATTCGGTCCCACCGAGTTTGGTAAATTGTGTGTAACGGTTAGATTTTGTGTGGAGGCTATATATACCCGTCCACCTCTTCATTCGTGGAGAGAGCCATCAGAACAAGCCTACACTTCCAACATCCTATTTCTGAGAGAGAACCACCTACTCATGTGTTGAGGACAAGATATTCCGTTCCAACCATATGAATCTTGATCTCTAGCCTTCCCCAAGTTGCTTTCCACTCAAATCTTCTTTCCACCATATCCAAATCCTATGAGAGAGAGTTGAGTGTTGGGGAGACTATCATTTGAAGCACACGAGCAAGGAGTTCGTCATCAACACACCATTTGTTACTTCTTGGAGAGTGGTGTCTCCTAGATTGGCTAGGTGTCACTTGGGAGCCTCCGACAAGATTGTGGAGTTGAACCAAGGAGTTTGTAAGGGCAAGGAGATCGCCTACACGCCATTGAAGATATCTGCTAGTGAGGCAAGTCCTTCGTGAGCACTGGCCATGGTGGGATAGACAAGGTTGCTTCTTATTGGACCCTTCATAGGCGGAGCCCTCAGGTGGACTCGCATAGCCGTTACCCTCGTGGGTTGAAGTCTCCATCAAGCGTGGATGTCGATAGCACCACCTATCGGAACCACGACAAAAACATCTGTGTCTCCAATTGCGTTTGAATTCTCCAAACCCTTCCCTTTACATTCTTGCAAGTTGCATGCTTTATTCTCCGTTGCCTATATACTCTTTGCATGCTTGCTTGGTATGTATTGAGAAAGTTGAACTTGTGCCTAAACTCCACTTAAACCTAAAAGAAGTTAAAAGCGCAACTTTGGTACTTAGTGTCTAATCACCCCCCCTCTAGACACCTCTTTTCAAGATCCTACACCATCATAACTTCAGGTTCACCCTACCCAGCCAACCCCACCCGGCACCCAGTAGTACACTGAATACTCCCCATTTCTATCCCCACATAAAATAGACTTATCCACGGCACGCAGCCGCCGTGCTCCTCCCTTTACATGGCGCTTTTCGTCCACATGGCGCATCTACCTCATCGGCGACCTCATCGCCGCCTTGGGCGGTCCACCGTCGTCGTCGTGAGCGGAGCCTCTTCCGGCATCGTCTTCCACGGTCTGGATCTGCTTCCGGAAGCGGCGCCAGCCATGAAGTACCAACTTATGTCGTGGACAATGAACTGACTCCGTTGCGACCATGACTCACGAGCGCCCGCGACCATCGTTCTCCTCCTTGATTGGTAATGTGTGTATTGAATCACTTAGCGGTACATGTGCAGTTCAATTTTGTTCATACCTACCCTTCAATTTTCACAGGTGCTATTGTTCCGTAAAAGTAATTGGTTATAGCCTCCATTGTCCAACAGAATATCAGCTGGTAATTGTCGTCGCTCTGTATCATATTTGTGCTTAGGTAGGTTTTCATACGCAACCTGTAGTGTGGCAAATGATGGAAAGGTTTTAGAAGTAGCAAGATGCCCATCGTTGCCGCATCACGATGCATTTGTATGAGTAGTTTATCTTGTGGGAGAAAAGGATAAGCGAGGAAGGCCTTATTTACAAATCTGGAGAGGGTTTGGGTATCTTTACGCAAAATTCCCATTTGTTTCCTTCCTATCTATCGAGATATAAATCGGACGACCTATATTGCAAGAAAAAAAGTATAGAGAAAAAAAGTAGAGCAGTAAAGAAGTAGAGATAAATATTAAATATTTACTATAAAATAAATATAACCGTAGAAAAAAGTAGAGATAGCGAGAGACATCGGAAAGGATCGCATGCTGTATGATCGAGGCGTCGCTAGTTTTAGCGTGGCGTTAGGCGTGCTTTATAAATTCAGCGCCCTCCACGCTTTGTGCCTTGCCACCGCTCGTGCCTCGCCACCGCTCTCTCCTGCTCTTTTCACCTCGCCGATGCAGCGCCACCATGCCGCGCCGCGTCGAAACAGGGGATACCGCGGCGTCGCTCGCGCCCTCGGCGGTTTCTCCGCCGAGATCCGGTTCAGCGGGATGCGCCTCGGCCTCGGCAATTCGACACCGCCAGCGAGGCCGCCCAGCAGCGTCTGCAGCGGCGGTGTGGCGCCTCCGGTGGCCTCATAGAACATTGAACTTCCCCAGCGTGCGGCGGGGCGGCGGCGCGGAGATCGCGCCTCTGCCGCGGCTTAGCACCGGCGAGGATCGTCGCGACAACGGGCGGGAGCACCGTCTCGGCATCGCCGAGATGGGCGAGAAGCCATGGCGTGTGGCGCCAACACTTCCGAGGACATCATCAGCGGCGGCGTGTTCTCGCACAAAGGAGGTGGAGAGGGATAAGAGGAGGTGGGCGAGCCGCCTATCGCGAAGACAAGCGTGGCGGCGGACGCTCAATTCAACATGAGGCTAGGGCGGTGTGCATACAGGAATCCGGCGATGATCGGTATCTTCACGCCTCTGATCGGGCGTCGGAGGAGGACATCACCAAGGAGGAGTCGGACTGACGAGGTAGTTGAATTATCTTTTTATCTATCTATCTGAGAACTATCCTCTACTCTCTAGTATCTACTTCTTGATCTCAACACTTTATGGCAGCTTTTTAAAGCGCCCGCGTTCTTGATTCAGTTGGAGATGCTCTAACATGGCGAGCAGAGTGCTTTAATGTTGCCCACAAGATCTTGAGTATTACTAGTAGTATTTTTCTTGCCATGTTGAGATTTTAAAACCACAGTGTGAACATGCGGAGGAGCAATGAAGACCAAACACGGGATAATCGGGACATCTTCAAGGAGCATGGCAAGTTAAAGAGGAGCTGCACGAACCTATAAAATGAGCTTTGGTAAGTAACACCCTTTCAATTACTTTCGTTTAGCCTCGTGTTCTTGATGTGTATATGTTGTAGTTTCTGTTTCTCTTAAGCGTGGTGTTCTTGATGTGTAATAAGAAGAGTCTTAATCGTCCTAATGCTTTCGTTTTTAACTTGATGTAGGAAGTGGGTGTTCTCACCTTGTAGTCTGTTTTATATTTCTTTTCCTTTTGAATTCACTTCTCAGAGTTACATTTATCGGCTTCTACTAAATGGATATAGGTTTCTCCGGTATTGATCTAAAAAAGTAACTTCATGTCGGGATGCAGTTCCTGCGAGGAGGAAGTATGGTCAACCTCGAGATCATGTTTCCAAAATGAGGCTGGACTACACACAAGGTGCAGTTCCCTAATGATCTTGGATTAGACACAAGGTGCAAATTCGAGATGATCTTGGATTACACACAAGCCGGTGGAGTAAATCATTTGTTCGTGTCCTCGTGGCATTAGTAAAGTCTGAAAAAAGCGTGCACCAGCCCTTGAGAATGTAGCTGAGTTCTGAAGAAGCGAAAAGAGCAATCAGATGCTCTTTTCACCCAAGCCAAAGAAGAGATGGAAGAAGCGAGAAATAAGCTAGCGAGCGAGCAGGCTAGGCGTCTCCTGCTATCTAAAACTGTTGTCAACACAAAATTTCCTTCATAATAGCTAGCTTCAAATGTTTATCTAGTCAGCATGCTGTTGTGATGTCGTGCATCTCTTGATGTGGCACAAAATGTTTTTTTGGGTCATGTAATAACACAATTACTTTCCAAACAATAACACGAAGCATTGGACATGGTATAGTTCACGCGCAAACTGACATTCCAAGTTCAACTTCCACATCAAACTCATGTTCACAGATATCTGCACATTCATACATAATGTCCACAACCATGATTCACTTCAAAGCCAAAATAATGTGAGGAGAGTTATAAATAAAGAAAAACCTCTACTAGTTCACGCTACCATGCGAGCACAACAAGTCAAGACCATGCGAAATTAATTACTCCTCCGTCCCATAATATAAGGCGCTTTTTGACACTAGTATAGTGTCAAAAATATCTTATTATGAACGGAGAAGTATATTAATCATGTTTTCTGTTCTAAAATGCATGCAGACTCACGAAGGGCGTGTTGCGGCACATGCGCGGATTCAATGAAGGCAGGCGGGGCAGTCTTAAGCTGGTTGCCAGGCGAGGCGTGCTCGGCCGGGACTGCGGCGAGTGCGACCCTCTTGGCGGCGCCGTTCAATGCCTGCGCTATGAGAGGTCGCGTCCGTGTCAGAGCAATCACTCCCTCCGGTCCTTTTTTGTATGGGTATACCAAAATCTCGTTTTCCATTCACATTTTACAAGTAAAATTCGTGGTCAAACTTTGACCCAAAATGCGATGGGGACTAGTAAACCAGAATGGAGGTAGTAGTTTTTTAATCAAGAAGGGTTTCCCCTTCGATTCTGAAAACCAGCATCTAAATCTAAACCATAGTATTTTCCTAGAACTACCGGGTTCAACATCTACTTAACATAAACCCATACAACGTCGCCAAGGAGGTGCGTAGTACTATGAATTCCATTTTAGCTCCATACCAATCGTTCTAAAACTACTTACTACTTATAATGTGCCATTGAAAATCGGAACTCTTAACCCCGCTAAAAAACAATATTTTAAACGTGGCTACTCGATCTGTGGCAACTGGCGAGCCACCGCGCTCCAAGTCGTTCACCTGTGGTCCCAACCATCAACTCCTACAAAGGTGCTCCACCACGTACCCGGTACCCACGAATGCAGCAATCGTGCGCCTAGGGTTTTAGGGTTTATTTGTTAACGTCGCCTTTACGTAACACTCATGTGTGCGAGGCAGCGAGAGGTCGACTGCGTGCATGCGCCTCTTCTCTTCGTATATGTACTCCACCATTTGTATGGTGTCCAAAAAATTATAATAACTACTAGCAATGTGCCAATGCGTTGCCACACGATCAAAGTAGATTAATACATATTCACCGTTTTGATAGAAAAAAAGTCTAGTTTTGAAATATGTATATTACTAAAAATATGTTATGTTTCACTCAAAATATATTCCTTTGGCGGTTTTGATGAGATAAGGGAGGAATGTTGTTGGTTTCAAGATTCGAGAAGTGGTATATGTCTAATTTCTACTCTTACTAGCAAAGCGCCTTTGTCGTTTGCGGAACATCAAGATCTTGTGGGATAAAAGGATGAGCGAGGAAGGCCTTATGCGCAAATGTGGTGAAGAGTCGGGTAAAGTGCCATATTTTCCATCCTATCCGTCGGATATAAATCGGACGACCTACATTGCAGGATGGCAGGCCACCATCATCACCAACTCTATTTTTATCCCTACTCTTATAAAAGCATTGTCGGTGATGATCGTGTGCCTGCCATCCTGCAATATAGGCCGTCGATCTATATCTGACGGATAGGAAGAAACTATGGCAATTTTGCAAAAGATACCACACTCCTCTCCACATTTGCAAATAAGGCCTTCCCTCGTTCATCCTTTTCCCCACAAGATAAACTACTCATACAAATGCATCTTGATGTTTAGGTACAGCATGGGCATCTTGCTAGTTGTTGCAAAAGGCCCATGTGTGTGTGAGAGAGAGGGAGAGTGGAGGAGGGCAGAGTGCATGTGTGACAAAGACACAAGTAGTGTGTGTGCGATAGGTATCAACTTAAAATGAGGCGATAGTGTGTGTGTGCACGATCGAGGCGTGTCTCAAGAAGGAAGAAAAAGCTACATAGATACAAGGGCGGGAGAGAGACATGTATGCGATGGTGGAAGCACGAGTGTGGGGGTGTATAAACCTATCTAGAGGCTAGCCGGTCGATAAATGTTTGTGAGAGAAATACAGTCGAGGTGCAGCGAGAGTTTTGTGTGTGTGAGAGAGAGGCGGTGAGTCGGGAAGGGGAGTGGAAGCAGGAGTTGTGTGTGTGTGTGTGTGTGTGTGAGAGAGAGAGAGAGGCAGTGAGTCGGGGTTGTCGATCGGTAAAAAATGAATAATGTCGGTCTGGGATGGAGCGAAAAGGAGACCGCAACAAATGTTGTGTCTCTGAGGAGAGAGAGAGAGAGAGAGAGAGAGAGTAATTTTAGTGGTATGAGTCATATGTAGAGACATATAGGGTGTGTGAGAGAATCACATAGAGAGAAAGACAGTGAAAGGCAGTGGAGGCTGTGTGTGGTGGTGAAAAAAAGCTTAGGTGCCGAGTGATACAGGAGAGCAGTAGAGGCGTGAGAGATAATGAAAACCGTGTAATGTATAATGATAGGGAGAGTGTGACACTTCTCAAGGGAGGCGTCGAGACCATGTTTGCGAGGATAGGAGAAACATGAAGTGAGCGTCTTGGTGAGCTGGAGAAAAGAAGCGATAGCTACGAAGGAGCATGCGAGAGATGGGAGTGAAAGGAGTGAACAAAAAGGATTCAAATATTTGAATTGAGATGATGATACATGTAATCCATACTCGAACCAAAATTGATCTATCAAACATGCATACTCATATGAATTCACGCACATCTATGTTATTTAATATGTAGATATTACTAATCCATACATTTTAGTAGAACATAATTTGGTTAAATTTTTGAATTCAACCTTAAGATTTCGAGATCGTTGTATTTGTAAATCATATTATACATATAAAGGAGCAGAATTCTTTGTTGTGCTATTGAAAGTATATATAAAAAATGATGTATATAGAATGTAATTCCAATTGAAAATGGATCCTTGAGAAAAATAGTAGAATACAAGCGGGATTGAATTGAGTTGTACAGTAAACATGCACTATGCAAAATTTGAAAGAAGCGGGGAAATCGCGATAACCCTTGAAACCAAAATCTGCGAGATGGAAATCACTCGCCTATCCTGCCACATAAAGCCTATCTGCTGGATTTCTATAGGGTTTGATAGGGGTGGGTTTGTAATTCACCCAAGCGTGGCGTAACCGCCTCTCACCGGATTCATACGGTGGCCGCAAAATACAGTGTGCCCTCGGCGAAATTGACTCCTCCCGATTCATATTCATACGGTGGGCGCCAAAACAAACTCTCGTCGGCAAATATTTGGTGTATCGAGATTACCGTCCTATCTAACCGACTAATGTTCTTTGTGATGTAGTAGAAATTTAAAGCAGGGGAAATTTGTAAATTTCCTCGCATTTGAGACAAGCGCACTGAATACATGGTTCCCCTTCCTCTCTACCTCCCTTTTCCCCATTAGTACTCGTGGGCGCAAAACACCCTCTCACCCCCCTCCTCCGTCCTTGCCGTCCGCCACCCCATCCACCGCCGTCCTCCTCCACCATGCGGGCTGATACCCAGCCTTGCCGTCCATTACAAGAGATCGACCTCTCTCATCCACACCTTTGGACCGGGATCCTTGCATCCGTCCTCTCGCTTCATCCGCCATCGTCCACCTTCTTGGCGCCGCTCTCTGACCGTCTTGTCCACCGCGCCCGCCGCCACCGTCTACCCTCCTAGATCTGCTTCCACGCCGGCAGACCATCGCTACGCAGCAAGTCAAATTCTCGTGAATCGTACATGGCGCCCGCACAGGCGGTACTCTTTCGTATCTGCTCAACTTATTTATCGCAACAAGAAAATAGATCGCCACTGCTTTACTCTAATTTCTTGTCTTGGTTCTGAGATTGCCTTTGTCGGTTTGCACCTTGGATCCGCCATAGCACGCTCAACACTATACTCCCAATGCTTATGGTTTCCCTTTTATATTCCACACTAGTTAAATCACATTAGACTAAATTTCAAAATTGGGTCGATCGATTTTTGAGCTCGCGGAGTTCGCGGTGCGATCAAGGGGCTCGGGTGGTTGTGGGGCCTCGCCGAGCGAAGAAAACTCGGCGGGTGGGGGTGGGGGTGGCGGAGGAACACGAGCGGTGGGGGCGGTGGTCCGGCCGAGCCGGACCGTGTGGTGTTCTGTATGGGAAGAATTAGAGGCGAGTAAGAAGAAGGGTTAGGAGGCGTGGGATCTTCATCCAACCACGAAATGGTCGAGAAAGCAGTGGGAGTTGCATTCTTAATGCGCCTTGGTTCATCTTGTGTGAGCCTTCTGCGCAACCAACATTTTATTATCAAAATCTGATTGCTCTTCTTTACCATGTTCCTATTCCGTTCTTCTTTAATATGTACTCTCTCCGTTCCTAAATACAAGTCTTTGTATAGATTCCACCATGGACTACATATGGAGCAAAATGGTGAATCTACACTCTAAAATGTATCTGGATACATCCGTATGTGATCCATAGTGGAAATCTCTACCAAGACTTATATTTTGGAGCGGAGAATATCTAATAATCTTGTATGTTCCTTGTCTTGAAGATGAGCAGGGACATTTGTTGTGTAGAGAGTCTATCTGATTCGGTTGTGATGGACACTTTGAGCCTCTTTGATTCGTAGGATCTTGTAAACATAGGAATAGGATTTGTAGTGGCCTACCACTTGAATCCTATAAGAATAACAAGGAAATGCGTGGAGCTATGTCACCTTTGAGAGTTACTGATATTAATAATACCGCACCTTCACTTGAAGAGAGCTGGTATCCGATGTTGGAGATATGCCTAGAGGCAATCATGTATGATGATATTTCCTATGTGTTTATGAATAAATATAGTCCTTGGACATTATCAATGATGTGTATCGACAAATGCATTGACTTGTTTGTGGGACTATGCATTGTATGATGGTGACCTAAAAGGTCCCTAGTCGAAAGGGTTGTGTGGGCGCACAACCAACTAGACTAACATATGACACGATCGATGGCCCGTCTCACTAGCCATGGAGCATTGAATGCTAACGGATAATATGGACTTGGAAAGGTCTGTTCGGATTCGGCGTGGTCGGATCCAGTCGAACTAAGATCTGGTCGGACCCAACTATGAGGCATTGGCGATATGTCATCTGTGAGTCTCTAGTACAACATCGTTCTATGTCCTTAGACTGGTGGCGCATGTACTCGGGATGGTGTGAGACTTGCTTTGGGCCGATAAGCGCTACTCCGTGTTGGGTAGTTACAAAGGTAGGTTTCGGGTTTGTCGGTCCCATCTTTGCGAGACATGGTCGAGCAAGATGGGATTGCCCCTCCGCTAAGGAGAGATATACTCTGGGCCCCTCGTGTGATCCGGCGGGAACAACATGGCCATGCGACAAAGATTATGATATAATCCGGAATGTGTTGGTATCCTTTGGAACAAGAAAGAGGTTGAGGCTAGCACAAGGATGGCAGTCTAGCCTTGAGCCCGACAACATATATCGTGTGGCAAAGGGAGCGAAGTGTGACACGTTATGCGAGTTACGCTAACCAGCTTCATAGATGCGCTTGGTGGTGACACGCCTTGCTAGAGGCGCTACCAACCGTGCAGGTCGGAGGTGATCGAGCTGTGACCAAGCTGACTTGAACCTAAAATTCATGGCAGCAAGGGAAGGAACCTCGAGGTCGGTTAAGTAGAACACTGGTCGGATGTGATCCAGCTGGACTAGAGCGTGACCGAGTAGACTTTGAGCTTTAGGGTCCGTGCAAGGCCCAAGTGTTGAGCCTGCGAGGGCGCCTATATAAAGTGGAGGTGCGGCACACTCATGCGATTGATCGCTTTGGCTGCGACTAGGGTGTGCATGTGTTGCGAATAGCCACCTCCACTCGCCCGCCGTGTGTGTGTCGGACCTAGCAGCCGCCGCGGTGTTCCTCCTGCAGCGGATACCGTTAGGCGGTGCACTTGCGCGCTCCGGCAAACTTATGCGTGGGATCGGACAACCCGGCTGTTCGAGGAGATCGGACGAGGAGGAGGCGATCCGCAGACGCTTCCCCAACTCTTCTTCCGTTGCCGCGACGCTGGCGTCTAGTGGTAGCGAGCGTGATCCATCTCCGTAGCATGTTCCTAGATGTTCTGCGCGTAGGAAAATTTTAATTTGCAGTCGACGCACCCTACCGTAGACCCCAACATCCAAAGCCTTTCTAGCCGTACCGGCAATACTAGCACATATATTCCAGCAAGTTCCACTTTGCTGATTTTACTCTGATGCTTAAGGTTTTCCCGTGATATTTACACTATGATACGTGTAGCTGCTTTGTGTCGCACTAGCAGCAGATCCCTCTTGAAGCTAAACACTGCAATGACTTACAAAATTGGCATCAAGGCATTGAGTGCCATTAGGGATGCAATAAAACTCATCGCTCCCCACTGTTGACTCTTGTTAGAATATGATCCTAATGACTATTCTAACCTCGAGAGTCAAAGGCGGATGCTTTATCCTGTTCACCCATCAAGGTGCATGTTCTAATTTGGCAATGTTTTATTGATTGCGGGTATCTTGCATATGTTGTATTGCATTTCTTCTACTTTGTTGCACCGCCATCACTTAGTTTACTCATCATATATGTCGAGATGCCATGCCCATCCATTATCAATACATATTCCATCATCATCATACCATGTTTTTTCACTCAAATGTTGTTAGTGTGCATCGGACATCAAAAGGAAGAGGGTGATTGCGAACCTGAAGGAGCACCAGCAAAGTCCTTGAAAAACATGGTGGTGCGGAGAAATCAGACAACGCCCACTTATATTGGTTGTACAATCGGTGACACAAAAGCGTGGGACCGACTCAGTGATTGTACCCATACTTCTTGGCCACACCACTAGCCCCACCACACAGGACCTGCACTCCGACCAAAAGGTATAACGATTTCATTTGCCATAGCACCAAGCTGTACCACAGAAAAATCCTCCGACCAAAAATGCAGCAAGTCCACGATTGAAGACCTATCCCAAGCTACGAGAGGCGGCCAATTCCTGCAGATTGGAATCCCATTCCATTTATTCGAGTTTAAAATACAATGCTTTCAATGTTGTTGGGGACTACGTGCATATATTCCCATCATGGGAATGTTATTGTGAACAAACACCATTTTCACATCTTCTGTCCAACTTACGTGTAAGTGCTATTATTCATGGTTATTATTTTCATGTTTTACTGCTGATTGAACACATCAATGATTTACATTACATTGTTGTAACTAGCGAGGTCAATCTGGATAGTCATGACGACAAAGCTTGCTTGTGCTTTTCAAGGAAGCATTATAGCGATGTCGGTGTTACTGAGGAAATCACACTTTGGTGGCAAGTCTATAAGCAATTTCGGTGAAGTCTCTGTGCTAAATTTAGAAGACATAGAATGGAAAAACCTTGTTATCGCTGGTCTCGTTCGGGATGAGTCTTGTCTATGAAATCACATGACAATTTGAACTTCTACTTTTCGCATGTGCCTTACGGATCTTTGTTGCGGAAATCTGCTCGAAGAAGAATTCGGTTTGAAAAAACGACGAGGATATCATAAATATGCTGCCGTTGCTTTGCTCTTGTTAGTACTGTTGTCTGTATCACTTTGTACTTGCATACATACTGGTTCACTATGTGACAGCAGTATGCATGATAACTTGCTTATCAATTGTTCGCTCAAATTATCGATCTGTATGAATGGTTACACTAGTGTAGAATATATCCAATGCCAATGTTTTTTTAGCTCTGCATTGTTCTTGTAAGTACATGTTGTCCTTTATCAGTGTACTTATAATGACAGGTAGTTGTTCATGTACCATCACTCTGCAGCTTATTTTCCTTTGCCCTCCATTTTCTACACATCAGATCTATATTTACTCTTACCATACCTGAAGAAGTTTAGCTGTGCATTGCTCTTGGCTGTACCTTTTGCCTGTATCACTCTTCATCTTATCTTAAATATTCTCCATTTTTTAGTATATTATCATATCTATATTTACTCTTAACAAAATGTAGAATAAAGGCAATGCTTTTGAAGAAGATTCCGTGGTAAACTTCTTGAATTGCCCCCCCCCCATCAGCATGGACAAGGCCTTTATAGAGCATGTCTTCATCAATAATGTAATTTTTCCATCTCAAGCCTTCAAACTTTGTTGTATATATTTGGTTAGGCATGGTGCAACAATTGTTTTTTTGGTGTTTGCATCAAATTGCTTATTTTAAGTTTATTATGTAGTTCATAAACAAAAGTTTGTCCTTCCTCAATTTAAGGTTTCAGTTGTACAACCAAGTTCCTTCTTCATACCATGTAAATTAAACTATCTGAACAAGTGATCTTCTTTTGCCTTTGCATGTATGTACATTCTTCATCCATAATCCGGTCTTTGTGGTGAACCTACCCTACTGACACAATGTCATATTCTGCAATGTCTTAACTATGAACAATGTCATATCATTCTACTATTATTTAAACCGTCTCTTTATTTGCCAATTTGAAATGGTATAAATTGATGACACACTAACCATTGATACTTATGAGTTCTTGATCGTAATCCGGTGTTGTCGTGAAGCTGCCAACTCCTTCACAATGTCATTTCCTGCCATGTCTTGACCTAAACAATACCATATTGTGTTAATGCAATTTTAAACTGCGTCATTTTATTAAATCGATGAAATGTTATGAATTATCAAACCTTGATACTTTTACGTGCAAAACACATCATCACATCGATTGTTTATCTTTGAGTGAGGAAGAAATAAGTGTTGAACAAGCGATCTCATCATCTTGCTCATTTGCTTGCTGCTGCAGCTCCCCAACAGGCTAACCTTTCTTGAACTCTAAGTCTTGTGGTTTTGTATATTATTTTGTCGGCGTGTTTATTTGCCTTTGGTGGTGATCTTTGATGCCTAGTGTATGTAATCTGTTATGCCTTATGCTTTATTATCATAGTGGCGAACTTTGATGCCCGATGGATGTAATATGCGTAATTTCTTTATTGTATAGTCTAGGTTTTTCTTATTGCTGCAGTTATTTTCTTGTATATATATATCTGTCTTCGAGAAACCGTCAAACCGTAAAATTACGGTACATAATCGGGCCGTCATGCAATCACGATGTAGGTTGGACTGAAGCGTGCGAAAAACTCACGGGCGGCAGCAACCGAAATGAACCCCAGCCCATGATTATGCGAATCAAATCATGGGCTTTTAACAACAAAATTGTCTCGGTCCTTGTTTGGCCCAATCGGATATCGGTGCTGGCGGGCGGATGCATCGGGCGTGGTTAGGCCCAACTATATGGCGGGCTTTTAACGGCGAAATTAATATAGGGCCAAAATGTTAAGCGGGCCCTTAATAGGCCAAAACTAATATCGAGGCCAAATTACTAAGTGGGCCTTTAGCAAGTAGCCCCAAAAGCATAGTGTCGATTCGGGCGAATTATATGTAGGCCATAATTGAGCCCAAAGCCTCTTAAAGGGCGGACTGATCTGGGCGTAATTTGACCGAGCGTGGTAGGCTTATAGCGGGCGGATCTCATATGGGCCACTTTTAGGCCGGAACATGGCAGGCCATTAATGGACGGATCGAGATATGGGCGGCATTTGGCCCAAAACATGGCGAGCAGTTAATGGGCGGCCTACTAGGGTCCTCAAAGTCTTGTGGGCCTCTGGTGGGCGGCCCATTAATGTTGGTGAAATCTCGTGGGCCTTTAGTTGGGCTGGCCCATTATGATCCATAAGAATCTTGTGGGCCTTTACAGGCGGCCCATTATAGCACACAAAAATCTTGTGGGCCTTTGCATTGGGCTGGCCCATTATGGCCCGTAAAATCTTGTGGGCCTTTACAGGCCGACCCATTATGGCTCATAAAATCTCGTGGGCCTTTAGCTGGGCGGCCCATTATGGTCATAAAATCTTGTGGGCCTTTAGCTGGGCTGGCCCATTATGGTCCATAAAACTTGTGGGCCTTTAATTGGGCGGCCCAATTAAACTTGTTGGGCCGTGCCACGTGTCGGCGTATCATAGGCGTATACATCCAATGAGTGGTTGCATCTGTCCCGGCGGTGAGCCGACCGTGTTTCCTCCGACCAATGATGATTTTACCGTGGAAAATCCCCATTGGTCGGGTACATTACGGGTTATCGGATCCAAAACCCGACCCGATAGCTTAACGGCGTTCCGTTACGGTGGATGCCGTGTCGGTCACCCTTGGCGAAAAGCATACGTGATGGCGTGATTTATCGTCATGGAAGTGGACACTTCGTGATGATAATTTTCGTAATGTCATGGAACACTTCTCTGACGACACGGTATGACTATCTTGATTACATCATAAATTTGTCATGGATGTACATGCATGACAAAAAACGCAACCTACTGTGACAAACACGTATCATCACGGAAGTGTATTTTTTTGTAGTGACACATGATCATACCTAGATATTCTCATAACTATGCTCAATTCTATCAATTGCTCGACAGTAATTTGTTCACCCACCGTAATACTGATGCTCTTGAGAGAAGCCACTAGTGAAACCTATGGCCCCCGGGTCTATTCTCCATCATATTAATCTTCCAACACTTAGCTATTTTTATTGCCGTTTATTTTTACTTTGTATCTTTATTTCTCTTTATCATAAAAATACCAAAAATATTATCTTATCATATCTATCAGATCTTACTCTCGTAAGTGACCGTGAAGGGATTGACAACCCCTTTATCACGTTGGTTGCGAAGTTCTTATTTGTTTGTGTAGGTGCGTGGGACTTGAGCGTGGCCTCCTACTGGATTGATACCTTGGTTCTCAAAACTAAGGAAATACTTACGCTACTCTCTGCATCACCCTTTCCTCTTCAAGGAAAACCAGCGCGATGCTCAAGAGGTAACACTTTGCTTGCATCGAATGAAAGTTACATGAGAAGGCTCACCCTCCCACGACTATCATTTACTCAAAGAGGCCTTTGGAGCTCCTTCACTTGGATCTCTTTGGGCCTCCATCCTTTGATAGTCTTGGGGTAGAAAATATTGCTTGGTGATTGTGGATGATTATTCAAGATACACTTGGGTGTACTTCTTTAAGAGGAAGAGTGAGACCCAACAAACCATCATTAACTTTGCAAATGAAGCTCAAAGCCAACACAATGCAAAGATATTGACAATAAGAAGTGACAACGGAACCGAGTTCAAGCTGTACCTTGGTTGAGTTTCTTAGTGATGAGGATCAAGCATCAATATTCACCTTACACCCCTCAAAAAAATGGTGTAGCGGAGAGGAAGAACCAGGACGTTGATGGATGCGGCAAGGACCATGATGTCGGAGTTCAAGTCTCCATAAAACTTTTGGGCTGAAGCCATCAGCACCGCTTATCATGCATCCAATCAGCTCTATCTCCGCAAAGGCTGAATAAGACTCCATATGAGATACTCACCGGTAACAAGCCCAACCTCAAGTACTTTCGGGTGTTAGGTTGTAAGTGTTTCATTCTCAAGAAAGGTGTTCGTTTGTCTAAATTTGAGACTAGAGCTCAAGAGGGCATATTTGTTGGTTATGCTACAAACTCTCATGCATGCTTACCGTGTCCTCAATAAGTCCACGGGACATATTGAGGAGACGTGTAACGTAGAGTTTGATGAGAATAACGGCTCCTAAGTGGAGTAAAGTGGCACTTGTGATGTAGGTGATGAAATTCCTCCCCAAGCCATAAGAAGAATGGGTGTTGGTTTTATCCTACCCATTGAGGAAACCCTTGTGACCGAAGGAGAAGGACAATGTTCACTCGAGTGGAACCATCACCAACAAAGGCCCTGCGCTTCCAAGAACAAAGTGAAGGCCCTCAACCTCATGAACAAGACCAAGGCCAAGATCGACACTGAAAATGGTGTTGAACCACCAAGTGATGCCCAAGGTCAAGTTCTCTCCTCTGAGCAAGTTCAAGATCAAGAGCAAGCTCAATGTAGCGACTGACCCAAAATCGGTCAAATCTACGTATGCATGCCATCCCAAGATCATCTTTGGTACTCACGGTACATCGATGAAATAATCAAAGTTCAATCACACGAATATCATTACGATTCTCATATAGAGTCTTTATTACAAGGGAATAAATTCGGCTCAAGGCCAACTCATGAGAAATAAACTACTAATCTTTGCTTGAGCGTAGAAGATAAAGTGAGTCCATCCGACTCCAAAGGGCAATCGCCAAGCGAGGCGTAGCCTCCTCTGATGGAATATACCCTGCAACATAAGGCGTTGCAGCCATGTAGAGTCGACTTTTGGAATAAGCGGCAAGTCATGAAGAATAACAATAATAAAGTTGCTAATACTATATGCATTTTGGCTGTGGAGCTCTAAGTTTCATCATTTTGCGAAAAGCAAATTTTCCCTAACAGTGGACTTGCTTGCAAATTACTACAATTGTTGGTAGTTATTGAGATGGTTCCGCCAACCAATATCTCATTCCCAAATTATTAAGTCATAAACCCCTCAAATTAATTTATTAGTTTAAGTGTTGAGATATCCGAATACTTCCAAGTTCGAGGCTCAAATTGTCGTAGCAGGGGACACGGCTAATCGATTAGATCTTTAACTTTCTGCGGAGGTTTGCGCACTTTTCCATAAGAATCATTCCCTCCTTTTAAGTCTTAGCACTTCATGGTATTTGAAGGCGGGACCAGATAAACGAGGGTCTTCAAAGAGTTCTTACAGCTCTGCGGTACCCATCAATCCTACCGTTCTTCTACATCTCGTAGTCCGTCCGGCCAGCGTCACTACTAGGGTTAACCCAGCGAGCCCATAATGGCTTGCGGCTGCAGATAACTTCGGTCATGGGGCATCCATCCTTCTCTTCGTGGCTGGGTGAAGCTTTCCATGAGATGTCATGGCACTTCTCCATGCATCCCGGCCAACCTTGGGTTCTCAGGTGCCCGTCAACCGTCCTCCACCCAGTAGTGATTTTCGAAGTCCATCTTGATCATTGTAGTTCATGGGGTTGTCATCATCATTGACTCTCACAACTTTCTTATGAATTTCACTCAACCAAAACCCGTCTACGAGCATAGCAAAGTAAACTACTTCGTCCCGGAGGTCATGGTAACAAGGGGGTTGGTTCATCCTACCACATGATACTACTCAAGTTTAATAACTTCAAAATTTCACTACTGCATGCATGGTGGGGTGGTGACAATTACTAATGCACAAAAACATAGGTATAGAAATAACATGATCAAAACTTGCCTTGCTGATGATCCTCGTAAGCTAAAGATTCGTAGTAGCAAGCTTCGCACTCCGGAAACTCTACCGAGACAAACAATTTACAATAAGCATATAGCAATAGGATCACATAACACAATAGCATAACAAGAGTAACATAACACATCAAAACAACCAAAACCAAATCCAAAGGAAAACTCAAAGAAAACCACTTCAAAGTTTTTCCTACTTCAAACAATAACTAGCATAGTTTTATATAAAAAAAAATTTCTAACATAGCCTAATCATGGTTTTATGTTAACTTAACAGAAAAGATTTCATTAATCAACTAGGAGCAAAAAGAATTAATTTAAAAGCTATTATAAAACTCCTATTAGGCCTAAATCAATTTCTATTAAGAAAAATAAAATAAAACTTTTATTAATTATAAATAAAAGTTCATCTATTAGAGTGACAGAAACTATCCTAGAATAATCAATCACAAGCTAAAAATAAATTTATTTACTAATTAAATTAATAGGAAAACAGTAGCTAGTCAATTAATTAGGATTAACAAGGTTCTGCTTAAAACTAATTTTATTAATCCTAAAATACCCAAATTAAATTTTATGGTTTGGCAATGCCAAAATAAAGTTGGGACAAAAGAATCATCCAAAATAATTTTCCTAACTCAAGTTATAGCAGATTTACTATTCTGAATAAAACTAAATTAAAGCAATTTTAATTAATTTTAACATAGCTAAATATATATTCTACAGAAACTTTAGAAAATTTGCAAACCAACAAAAAAAGAATCATCTAAAAATAATAAACAGAATAATAGATATGAATTTTTCAAAACAGAAACTATTCTGCTAAAAACAGAAAATGAAATTAAAAAGAAAAAGGCCTAATGGGCCTAAACTGTGCCCTGCGCGTAATATAGCCTAAACGGGCCTAGGTTTAAACTAAAACGGGCCGGCTAAAAAAAATAAACCTAACTAATAATAAACCAGACGAACCGGGCCGGTTTTGTTTATAAAAAAACATACCCCTTCGGGGTCTAATCCTAGCCGTCCATTGGGATCGGACGGGGAGGTGATTCGGCGACTTCAGGCGTCCGTCCGGGTGTGCCAGAGTGCGGTGGGGGCTTGAGGCGTCGGGAGGTCGGGAAGTGGCAGGGAGGATGTGGGGAGCTCGGGGAAGGGTTTGGTGGAGTCGGGGTTGGTCGGGGAGGTCTAGAGGCGGGCGGCGACAATGGCGGCGGCGAGCTTGAGCTCAGTGAGCTCGAGCGAGAGGAGAGGGTTCAGCGAGGCTAGGGGAATGGGGTGCGGGGCATCGGCTTTTATAACCAGGGCCTCGGTTAGCAGAAGCGATCGGGGCGGATCGGAATCCGGATCCTTGAGATCCGCGATCCATGGCGGCAGCGTGGCGTGGCGAGGAAGAAGATGGGGTGGGCCATGATCGAGTGAGAGAGAGAGGAGGCGGCGGGTGGCCGATGCCAAAGGGTTCAGTCTTGAGGGAGGTCGGGCGGTTGGCTGGCCTCATTGGGCTAGCCTCTGGGCCGCTCATTTGGGCAGTGGTGAGGTCTTGTTGTTGGGCAGGGCAGGGCTGGTGGCGCTGGGGGTTTCTATTTTTTGAATTTATTTTTTAGCAAAACAAAACAGAAATAAAACAATAACTATAAATATTTTATATAGGGTATATATATACCAAAATGATCGGGGAATATTCCTTTCATTTGAACATTTTCCAAAGGCAAAATCAAACTTTATAAAAATCCATTTTTTCAAATTCAAATAAAATTCAGATTTGAATCCAAATCTTTTGGCAATGTTTTCCTCTGATATTTTTGGAGTGTCATGTTTACTCCTCTCATACTTTTGATCAAGTATTTATCGGTATAGTTTTGAAATGTTTCCCACTTGCCAAAGTTTGAAATTCAAATTCAAAACTCAAAATTCTCTGAAACTTCAAATGGCATTCAAATTCAAAGCAGGATGCATAGGATGTAGCTATAATTGTAAAACATTCCAAATAGGAAATTTGGGATGTTACAAACCTACCTTAAGATGAATCTAGCCCTCGAGATTGGGTTAACTAACAAATAGGTGCGGGTGGTCTCGAAGAAGATCTTCTTGGCGTTCCCAGTGGCTTCTTCCTCGGTGTGGTGACTCCACAACACCTTGCAAAATTGATGACCTTGCTGCGGGTGACTCTGCTTGCAGTCTCGAGAATTGAGACGGGTTTCTCCTTGTAAGTCAGATCCTTTGTCAAGCTGTATGGCCTCTAGAGAGCCTTGTGTCTCTCAGCGGAACATCGGCCATGTCGGCATGACACTTCTTGGTGAGAAACATGGAAGACATCATGAACTCCGGACAATCCTTCCGGCAATTCCAACTTATGCAACCTCTCCACGACGTTCGAGATTTTGTAGGGGCCAATGAATCGGGGTGCTAACTTTCCCTTGACTCGAACCTCTTGATTCCACGAAGTGAGACACACGAATATGCTCGGTCTCCGACTTCGTAAGTTACCTCCTTAAGCTTCTTGTCGGCATAACTCTTCTGTCTCATTGTGCTATCTTGAGCCTGTCTCGAATCAGCTTGACTTTCTCTTGAATCCTTGATAAGGTCGGAACCGAAAATGATCGATCTCAACATTATCCTGACAGCGGTGTTCGCACCTCCTTAGTATAGAGCTTGAAAGGGCCATCTTTAGATTGGATTGATAAGCTGTTGTTGTATGAGAACTCTGCGTATGGTAAATTATCATCCCAACTAGACCCATAGTCTAGTACACAAGCTCTCAACATGTCCTCCGAATCTGATTGACTCTCTCGGTGCATCCATCACACTGCGGATGAAAAGCTGTCTTGAATTCAGCCTCGTACCCAAAGTTTCATGCAAGCTGCTTCCAAAACTTTGAGGTAAACTGCGTTCCTCTATCGACACGATTTTCCTCGGAACTCCATGCGGACATCGATCCTGGTCATGTATATCTTGGCCAACTTAGCACTGGTATAGGTAGTCTTCACGGGAATGAAGTGAGCTACCTTGGTCAACGATCAACCACTACCGGATAGAATCATAACTGAGCAGGTCTGGGTAATCTGTGATGAAATCCATACCAAGTTTCTCCCATTTCCAATCGGGAATCGGCAAAGGTTGAAGTAACCTGCTGGCTTACGATGTTACGCCTTTACGTTGACAAACGCCGCATCTTGCTACGTACTCGGCAATATCCTTCTTCATACTGTCCACGAAACTTTGCTTCAAATCCGGTACATCTTGGTGTTGCGGGGTGAATCAATCTGGTGAATCATGAGCCTCTGAAGAATTAGCTTCTGAGCTCGGGATCATTGGGCACATAATCGATCCTCGAACCATATAGTTCCGTGTTCATCCTTACGGAATCCTTTAGCTTTTCCTTCATCCATCTTTTGCTTAATCTCATCAATTTCCTTGTCCGACTTACGGGCTTCACGGATCCTTTCGGCCAAAGTGGACTGAACTTCGAGTTGCAACAAATCCTCTCGGAACTATCTCGATCGGAGATCTACGAGTCATCGACTAACTCTGAGGTAATCCTCCTGCTTTGTAGAGTATTCACATAACTCTTACGGCTCAAAGCATCTGCTACAACATTAGCTTTACAGGTGGTAATGCAATCTCATATCATAGTCCTTTATCAACTCTAGCCATCTCCTCTGCACGAGGTTCAATTCCTTCTGCGTGAAAATATACTTCAAGCTCTTGTGATCTATGTAAACATCTAGCGGTTTCCGATGAGAAATGTCTCCAAGTCTTGAGTGCATGCACTCATTTGCTAACTCCAAATCATGTGTGGCATAATTCATCTCATGAGGTCGTAGCTATGCGGAGGCATAAGCTACAACTTTACCTTCCTGCATTAGTACTCCTCCAAGTCCTTGGCGAAGCGTCACAATAAACTGGTATTCCTTGTGTATGTAAAGCAAAATCAATCTTTGGGGCTGTGACCAACCGTTTCTTCAATTCCTGAAAACTAGCTTCACATTTCTCGGTCCAAACATACTTGGTTTCCTTCTTCAACAGCTCAGTCATGGGCTTGGCAATCTTCGAAGTTCTCAATGAACCTCGATAATATCCTCTGAGTCCAAGAAAGCTGCGGATCTCCTTGGTGAGGTGGGTGGCGCCAATCGGTGGTGATTCAACCTTGGCGGGATCAAGCGCTATTCCTTCTCTGAAATAACATGTCGAGAATCCAACTTCCTTGACCAAAATTCACATTTGCTGAACTTGGCATACATCGATGTTCTCGAAGTTTCTCGAACTAGGCGCAAATGTTCCTTATGCTCTTCCTCGCTCTTGGAAAATCAATATATCATCGATGAACACCACGACAAACTTGTCTAGATATTCCATAAACACCTTGTTCATCAAATTCATGAAGTATGCAGGAGCATTAGTCAATCAAATGACATGACGGTATACTCATATAAACCATACACAGTAGTGAATGCTGTTTTGGGTA
>JAHIAM010005304.1:0-64523 GCA_021605205.1 Aegilops longissima
ACGTTCTTATGAAGTGCAACTTCGAGATAATGAAGATCAGTGTTGGCTTGTGACCCTCGACTTCTTACCTCCGACTTGAATCTCGGGGCCGAGATTCTTGTTTAGTGGAGTGTGAGCTATCACATCCTAGTTACGGATGTGCTCTAGGCTAGCCCTTCATGTGTGCATCATGTTTAAAATTTCATGAAACTTGAAATGGGGATTGATCAAGCCCTAACACAAAATGAATTCAATTAGGTTCCATAAAAATATATTTTCAATGATCCCAAATGCCCTTTAGAAAAGTTCATGATTTTTGTCAAAGGTGAAAACCTGCAGCTTAAAGTCATGCACATATTCTAGGCCATTACGGATTTCTGAATTAAATCATATGTTATTTGAATTTGGGCATTTAAATGATAGTAAATATTTTAAAATCCCAAATAATCCTAAACTGAAATGTTCCATGTTGGATATATTCTACTCTATCGGTGGGCATGTACAGTTTGGTGATTTTTGAAAGGTCTAGGTATATTTAGAAATCCACAAAGATTACAGAATAAATAGAAAAACCGTATGGGAATAAAAAGAAAGCACTCACAGGCCACCTACAAGCACTGCAGCCCACCTGGCCAGCATTGCTTGGCCCAGCCACAGGCCCTCCACCGTCTTCCACCTCGCGTAGGATGGGAGGCGTGTGGCCAGCATGTGGCCGTATCTCGCCACCTCCTGCCTTGCCGCTTTGCAGCTTCTGCCGGGAGGCGCCACGCCCCCTCGGACCCTCTCACTCTCCCGTGCTCATCCCTCCACACGGACCTCTCTCTCCCACCAGAGCAGGGTTCGTGCGCCGCCGTTCGCCACGCGCCCGTGGCCACCGCCCTCCCCTCGCCTCTCCTACATGCCCGGAAGCTCCGCCCCACCGCCTCGCCTCTCCGTCGACTCACTTCCTTCGCGCCTCAAGCATGCGCCTGACCTCTTATTCCTCCTCGGTTCGCCGAGGATCGCCACCGTCGCCTTTCTGCGCTCCGGACCTTCCCTTGACCTTCCCATCATGCTTTCGCGGTGAGCTTCTCTTCCTCCTCCCTCGAACCCGTTGCTCGCCGCCTCCTCTGGAGCGTGTGGTGTGCAGACCGCCGAACCTTCGCCGGCGTCTACCTCGTCGCCACGCAGCCACCGCTACTGCCACTTTCGGCGTGCTGGCCTTGCCAGATGCTCAGCACGCTCGAGGGAGGCGCGCCACCTGTTCGACCCTACCGTTCCCCAGCGCCAAACCACACCAGAACTCGGCTGATCGTCGGGCTCCACTCCGGTGAACTCCGACCACCCGATGCCCTCCCGCTGATTCCCTCGTTCGCGGCGCGGGCATGGGCTACCTCGTAGTGCTCTTCTGCGTCCAACATCACACGCAGCGTATAAGCGCCACACGCGGCGAAACGACGCCATACTGAGTACGTCGCCGTCGTCTAACGTGCGCCTTGACGGCTTTAGCACGTACAGTAGTTAAGCGCTAATCATGTTTGAATTATTACTTGTGTCAATGACATGTGGGTCCCCCGAGCATAATTAGGTTAGTCTAATTTTACATTGAGATTAGTACTAATGCGTGTGGACCCCGCGATAATGACATTGACTGGTTGAGTCAGCGTTGACCGGTCCCACATCATACACCCAAACCGGACTGAGAACAGCGGCGTATGGGTCCCACAGGTCAGGTTTGACCTGGCCGATTGATTGACATCGCGGCGTCACACCTATGTCATCTTGGTAGTAAATCTTCTGGATTTATTCTTATATAGGAAATTCCAGGAAAATAGTGCTAACTTCTAAAAATCATAGAAATTCAACCGTATCCAAATCAAATAATTTATATATGAAAATGATCAGAAAATCCAATCTATCCATCTGTACTGGTTTCATGCATGTTTAAACAACTTAACCTGCTGTTTGGTGCGAACAAGATAATGCACTAATAATGACCATTATGAGTTTGAACTTTGAATCTTTGGTTCAAAATGGACTCAAACCCATCTGGTTCTAGTTGCATTAGCTCAAAACACATTCATATTGCCATGTCATAGCATGCATCATATTGTGCATTGCATTGATTGTGTTCTATCTTCATTGCGCTGTTTGTCCCCTCTCGATGAGCGCGTTACCGGCGATGAGTTCGATGACATTTGATGAAGAACTATATTATCTTGAAGTGCCAGGCAAGCAAAACCCCTTGTTCATTCGATACAATCCCACTCTCTCGCTGCTGCTCTCTTTTACTGCATTAGGACAACAACGAATCATCACATTACTTGCTGCGGTAGTTGAACCCCTTATCCTCTGCATGACACATCATTGTTTTGGTAAATAGATGAAACCCACTAGCATGGTAGGAGTTGTTTGAGCCACTGATGTGCCTACTCATTCATGCTTGTTTGTCATGCACGCTACTGCTTAGAGTTGAGTCGGGTGCGATTCATCGGGGATGAATGGAATGGTGTGTGAACATGTCCCTATTGTTGAGAGCTAAGTGTGTGAACACGATTTGGTAAAGAGTAGCGGTGAGAGGCCATGTAGGAGTACATGGTGGGTTGTCTCATTGACCCCGTCCTCGAGGCCCGAGTTCTACGTTTGTGATCCATGAAGCAGTTACTACTACACATTGGGCCTGAAACCAATGGACCCTCGACTTCTTAACCACCTTGTCCTCTGTCCGGGAGTTGCAAAGTAGTTTACGGTGTTTGTAGTATGTTTGCTTTTTGTTGGCGTAAACCTTATGGGTGGGCTGTGATGCGGTAAGATGCATTAACGCAGTGTACGAATATGCCTTTGGTGTCTCGAAGAACCCTGCACACACCGTTTCAGGGGCGTATGTGGAAACCTCGGCGGGACTCCTGGATGGAACCGAATAGGCGATAAACACGGACTAGAGACTTGAGTGTTTAGGTAGGCTGTGGCCGACACCCTCATTGGGCTTCGGCTTGAAGGTTGCCGAGATACAGTCGATAAGTATGGCAGTGATGAAGTGGCGAGCGTGTGTGAAGAAGTACACCCCTGCAGGGGTTAACATCATCTATTCGAATAGCCGTGTCCGTGGTAAAGGACCGGGTTGCTTATAACAGTTCATAGACAAGTGAAAGTGGATACTCTAAAATCGCATGAGATAGCGTGAGTGCTATGGATGGCGTTCTTGTAGGAAGGCGGTCAGCGGATCCATAATGGTGTATTGATATGGTGAATATGTGGACTCGTGTAGCATCACCTCAAAGAGTTACTTGGATCGTAGTTTAGGATAGCCACGAGTCAAAGCTGGCTTCTTGTAGTCAAACTCCGGCACCCCCAGTTGATAATGATGCATATGTGAGTTGGTTCGATGTAAGTCTTGTTGAGTACATTTGTACTCCGCGTTTATATTTTATGTTTTGCGAGAGAGACGTCGGTCTCGCTAGTAATTCAGCGTGGACTTGACGTTTAACTTGTTACCTCAGCTCACGATCTTGTGCCTCGGCGGGATCTGGTAGATAGTCAGAGCTTCTCAGCCTTTTTCATTTGTAGTTATGCGTACTTTCGGACATGTTAAGCTTACATGTGCTTTGACTTGTATGCTACTGAATGTTGGGTCATGAGACCCATGTTTGTAATATCTCGCTCCTCGGGCCTAATGAATAAATACTTGAGTCGTAGAGTTATGTTGTGATGCCATGTTGTATTTACACATACTCAGAGCATATTGTGTGTATGTTTGAAATGCTTGGTATGTGTGGGATCAAACAATCTAGTTGTTTATCCTTGGCAGCCTCTCTTATGGGGAAATGTAGTCTAGTGCTTCCTTGAGCCATAGTAGTCCGCTTCTGCCCAGTTCACGGGAGTCCTGCTATTGACAGCCTCACTCCAAGACACTTGATTGGCGGCATATGTTTCACTTCGTTCTGTATACGTCCCCTTGAGGAAATGTCACAGCGGTGACATCCGGAGTCCTGCCCTAGCACTTTCTGACCCGGGTTTGAGTCCTGATAGCCAGTGCAGTGCCAGCCAGATTCACATGTTGATGACCGACATGCTCGATGTGATTCATGTATGCCTGTCCCCATGGGTTAGTGCCGCTTTGGGTTCCACGACTAGCCATGTACGGCCTGGTTCTCTGTCATATGGATGCTAGCGACACTATCATATCGTGAGCCAAAAAGCATAAGCGGTCGGCGGGCCATGGTAAAGGCGACACAGGTAGGAATACCGTGCGTGAGGCATATAGTGATATGAGGTGTTACCAGCTAGATCGATGTGACTTGGAATCGGGGTCTGACAATTTGGGCCGGTGATGGGTTGGATGAGATTCACCATGTAATCAAGTTAGTTTTGTTGAGGTTTGATCCCTAGTATCCACTATGTTGCGAGATTGATGTTGCTATGACTTTGCTATGCTTAATTGTAGGACCTTGAAATTGTATGTCTAGAGGGGTGATTAGACTACTTGACCAATTAAAAACTTAACCTTTTCCCAATTTTAGACTTTGGCAGATTTTAGCTATCTTTGAACAAGTCAAGCAATCTTCACACAATTCAAACAAGCATGCAAAGAGTATATGGCAGCGGAAAATAAAGCATGCAACTTGCAAGAATGTAAAGGAAGGGTTTGGAGAATTCAAACACAATTGGAACCACAGAGCGTTTTTTATGCGTGGTTCCGATGGGTGGTTGCTATCGTACATCACGTTGATGGAGACTTCAACCCACGAAGGAGTAGCAGTTGCGTGAGTCCACGGAGGGCTCCACCCACGAAGGGTCCACAGAAGAAGCAACCTTGTCTATCCCACCATGGCCGTCCTTACCCGAAGGACTTGCCTCACTAGCGGTAGATCTTCCGAAGTAGGCAATCTCCTTGCCCTTACAAACTCCTTTGTTCAACTCCACAATCTTGTCGGGGCTCCCAAGTGACACCTAGCCAATCTAGGAGACACCTCTCTCCAAGTAACAAATGGTGTGTTGATGATGAACTCCTTGCTCTTGTGCTTCAAATGATAGTCTCCCCAACACTCAACTCTCTCTCACAGTTTGGATTTGGTGGAAAGAAGATTTGAGTGGAAAGCAACTTGGGGAAGGCTAGAGATCAAAATTCATATGGTAGGAATGGAATATCTTGGCCTCAACACATGAGTGGGTGGTTCTCTCTGGTAGTAAGTTGTTAAGTGTAGGTTTGTTACGATGGCTCTCTCCACGAATGAAGAGGAGGTGGAGGTATATATAGCCTCCACACAAAATCTAACAAATTACACACATTTACCAAACTCGGTGGGACGAATCAACAAACTTCGGTCGGCCGATTTAGTAAACCTAGTGACTGATTGGGTTTTTGGTGCCGACCGACATGCTCGGTGGGACCGATATGGTTGAGGGTTAAGCATGCGCGTAATCTCGGTGAGACCGATTACACAAACTTCGGTGAGACCGATTTTGGTAATTAGCTAACGGAGAGTTGGTCGGAATGGCTTCGGTGGGACGATTCTCTTTTCGGTGGGACCCGAAAATTCTGAAAGAAACAAAGGTTTACATTGCAATCTCGGTGGGACCGATGCTCACTTGGTTGAGCCGAAGCGTTACTAAAGGAAGCAGAGAGATTACAATCCCATCTCGGTGAGACCAAGATCCCTATCGGTGAGACCGATTTGCCTAGGGTTTGTGGCGGTGGCTATGACAATTGAACTTCGGTGGCGCGGATAGAAAGAATCGGTAGGGCCGAGGTTGACTTTAGGTTTAGGTCATATGTGGATGTGAGAAAGTAGTGGAGGTTTTGGAGCATATCACTAAGCACATGAAGCAAGAGGCTCATTAAGCAACACCTCATCCCTCCTTGATAGTATTGGCTTTTCCTATAGACTCAATGTGATCTTGGATCACTAAAATGTAAAATGTAGAGTCTTGAGCTTTTGAGCTTGAGCCGATCCTTTGTCCTTGATATTTGAGGATCCACTTTCATCATCCATGCCATGCCATTCATTGAGCTTTCCTGAAATATTTGTCTTGGAATAGCATTAGCTCAATGAGCTATATATTTGTTATAATTACCAAAACCACCTAGGGATAGTTGCACTTTCAATCTCCCTTTTTGGTGATTGACAACAATATAGATCAAAACTTCAACAAATGATAATAAGATTGAAAATACATCGTCGCTTTGAGAAGTATGTGATAAGCAAAAGCTCCCCTAAATTTGTGCATGTTTTAAGATTTGCTTTGGACTGCAAATGCACAAGGAATTAGACATATGGGTTACTCTTCCATGTCACATACATCTTGGTGGAGTGCTCAAAATAATAAGATTGAATACATGCACTCATCACCAAGCACGATGTGAATGATCATAGGAGGATAAGTAAGATAATAACATATAACAAGCATAAGTTGTAGCTTATGATCAAGCAGATGATCATCAATGTCTCACGGGTAATATCATAGTATCTCAAGCAATCAAAAGCAAACAAAAGTTCAACCAAGAAGACAAGAGAACAAAAGCACAAATCTCTCCTCGAAGCCTATGATCTATAGTTTTTCTCCCCTTTGGCAACAAGTTACCAAAAGTTCCTAGAAAATGCATAGGACTATATCGTCTCTCGAGCTTGGTCTTCTGCTGGTGGCGTGAGATGGCTCCTTGGGCGAAGACTTGAGTAGATGTGGAAGGAGGCTGAAGGAGTTGGTGCTAGAGCTGGTTGCCTTTGGAGCTGTAGCTGGGCAGGATGAAGTGACTCGGTGGCTGGTACTAGCTCCATAGTTGATCTCTGAGCTCGAGGCACTCTGGCAAATGCATCGATTGTCCTCACCCTTCCTCTCCTGCATGTCATCCTGTAGCTGCTCCACGGTGGCTGAATCTCAATTGCTTTGACATCAAGATCATAGAATTTTGGTCCATGATTCTTTCGAGGCTCTCTGGTTTTTGAGTTAGGTGTGTGCCAAACCCTTCTCAATCTGTAGAGTTGATGCTATCAAGTAACCAAGCTGCTCTGCTTGTTCTTCAAAAAGTACTCAGATACCTGCTAGAGTTGGCATCTTGGCAGCCTTCTCTTTCCTTGCCTTCTCCTTCTTCTCTCTTGAGCTTGTCTTGATGATGGTTCATTCTCAGTCATGACAACTTAAGTGTCCTCATATTCGAGGATAGAGAACTAAGTGTTCCTTATCCAACGGATACTTCTGTGCCCATCTTTGAGTTAATCAACTCCTGGATTGTGGGGCATATCCACGGCTCCTCATTTGTGCTGCTTTGTTGTCCTCTTGATAGTTTCAACTATGAGTCTCATGACCTTGAATTTCTGGGCACATCAAAATGTGAAACAAGTTAATTGCATGCCCTCTGATCATGTTGTGGTCACCTAATTTGGGCAGCGAGTGTGCCTTAGGATCCGATTGACCTTTGGCAGCCACTGACGAGAAGAAAATGAGGCGATCAAACTTGAAAGTCTCAAGTGCATTGAGGAGTCCTGGATTAGGGGTGTCGAGGAATGGCGGACTATAGCCTTTGGCGGACTCTGGACTATGAAGATACAAGATTGAAGACTTCCTCCCATGTCCGGATGGAACTTTCCATGGCGTGGAAGGCAAGCTTAGCGTCTTCGGATATGTAGATCTCCTACCATTATGGCGACTACGTGTAACCCTAACCTATTAGGTGTCTATATAAACGGAGGGTTTTAGTCCATGGGGCGAACAACAATCATACCATAGGCTAGCTTCTAGGGTTTAGCCTCTCTGATCTCATGGTAGATCTACTCTTGTACTACCATATCATCAATATTAATCAAGCGGGAGTAGGTTTTACCTCCATCGAGAGGGCGAACCTGGGTAAAAACATCGTGTCCCCTTGTCTCCTGTTACCATCCGCCTGAGCGCGCGAGTTCGGGACCCCCTACCGAGATCCGCGGTTTTGACACCGACATTGGTGCTTTCATTGAGGTTCCTCTATGTACGTCATCTTTGGGCCCGATGGCTCCTCCGATCATCAACAACGATGTGCTACGGGTGAAATTTTCTCCCGGACGAATCTTCGTGATGGCGGACTTTGCCTTTGAGCAATTAAGCAGCCGCATCTGGAGCAGATTGAGAAACTCGCCCACGGCCATCGGGTCAGATGGAAGATTTGAACTACGGCTGGCGTCCGGGAGACTTGACCTTGGCCAGGTTCGAGCCACGTAAGCGCGCGCCCGCTTATCACGAGGGCATGATCTGGCTTCTGCCGCGAGCGGTGTATCTGGAGAGCCGCACGAGTCGCTCCGACCTTTAGCTTCCGAGCCCACCGGCGTCGAGGACTGGTGGTTGGACACCGTCTCGAGCTCTGCGATCTCTGGCGATTGAGCCACACCCTACCCGTCCTTTGCGGCTCGTGACTCAAGGTGCGGACTCCTCTTGGGACTCCGAGCCTTCGCGCCCCCTTGTCGAATCCGATTGAGCGCCGATCATAAAATTCATGCCGCTGACATCTTTCATCACTTTCGCCCTTTGGCGACATCCTGAATTCAATAAAGTCTCTCTCTTTATCGGAGAGCCACTGGCGGATTATGGTCATGAAGGTTGGGATACAGACGGCGAAGAAATTCAAGACCACCCACCACCCACTACGTATGCTTATCCGATGATTTAACCGACATGCTCGACTTGACTCCGAAGTATCCGGCGGTATGGACGATGATGTAGGGAGGAGCATGAGCCCAGCGCCTATAGAGCTGGAGAACCACCTCATCTCACGATGTATACATGGTGGAAACACCTAAAGGAAGCGCGGCGAGGAACAGCGGGATGCTACAAAGGATCGCTCCTTGGCAGATCAAAAGCAGCGATGTGGCGCCGCTCAAAGAATCCATACTCGACAAAGACAACAACCATACAGACCCAGCCATAGAAGCGAGGGCGAACCCGGCGGGCAACGAACATGCTATCGAACAACCGTCCGAACAAGACAATCTGGAGAAACAACCCGTACCCGGCGAAGATAACAGTCCGGACGATCTCACTCGGGACAAGTTGCTGGAAGCGAAGAACCTCCACAAAAGGCTGCGTCGCCTTTGCTTGTGCTTTGAAAAAAGCGGCGGAAGCTCAAAACAGCGGAAGATGCATAGAATCAGATGGAGCAAAGTACTCAACACGCGCGGACAAATCTGGCGGTGATCACCGAGCGAAGAGCTACCCCAGCGAAAACTACTACCTGAATTTGATGAGGAGGCTGTAGAGCCCCGCAATCAAAAAACAAAGAGGCCACCGGTCGGATGGGCGACCCCATAGCAAGCAGAGGTAGCAAGCGGCGCCGCTTTAAGCCCGACACGTGATCGCACAGAGATTAGCATCAAAAAGATGGCCCGATTAGATCTATCTACGGGCCAGAAAACATAACTCCGATAAGCAATGCAACACATCAAGTATCCGAACATCACGGTACACCTAGATATAGGGGTGCGCACACTATGTTTCACCGATGAGGTGTGGATCATAATTTCGAGTGGGATTCAAGCCCGTAAACATAGAGGCATCACGGAACAGCAGACCACAGAGTCTGCGGATTGAGATTACATCCTCCATATACACATGGCTAGAGGAGATGATCTCACGCCATAAAATACTTACCCTCAAGCTCGAAGGCCAGCCCGGCATTGGCTTAAAGCCTTCCCGAAAACACCATTGGAAGTTGGGAGGCTCGAGGATGCCTTTAGACCAAATTTTCAAGGGACCTATGTCCGACTTCCGGATCCCGACGATTTATGTCATATATCTCAACAACGGGAGTCATCCGGAATTTTGGAGCAGATTCCTTACTAAAAAGACCAAATAGTCATTGTCCGGACGCCAAAGCCTTAGCAGCTTTTAAACCACAATCCGAGGCGAATGGATCGCCAGAACACCTCGGCCAAGAAAAGCCAAGAACAATGGCCGCATTAACAAGCCTCATGACCGCTTTTCGCGGGAGAGGATAGCTAGCTGGCAAGATCACGGTACCAGCGACCAAAGTACATCGAAGTCGGGGATGGAAGCGGAAACCACGACACAACAAGGACCAGCGTCGGACCAGGAAACAACCGAAGAAACCTGACGGTCAGCGCGCCGGTTCAAAAGCTCTCGGCGAGAATCATAAAAGCTGCCCCTTAAGGATATGAGGATGAGCTATCTAGCAAAACAAAATCTTGGACAAGATATGCCAAATCCACAGTACTCCCGAAGCACTGCAAAACACACCCACAGAGTTGTTGGGTCTTCAAGCAGTCCGGCAAACTCAGCGCCGAACACAAGGGCTCGACACACCAAGTGAGGCCGATAGCGAACCCCAAAGCGAGCACCGGAAAACAAAAGAATTTCCGCAAGAAATCAAAAGCAGTGAACTCACTTCAGTGACAAAAGGGAAAAATAAGCGGTGCCCATAGAGGTACCGCCATCTGACCTATCCGGAGGAGTCCGCCCTTTGGTTATTAAAACCAATCACCTTCGACCATCAGGATTACTCTAGAAGTATCACGAGCATGAGTTGGACTGCCTTGATATTAGATCCGATAATTGGTGGGCTCAATTTTCACAAGTCCTAATGGATGGCGACAGTGATCTAAACCTGCTATATCAGGACACAATCCGCAATGAGGGATAGACCCAACCAAATTTACGCCATAGCAACACTTCCTTTCAAGGGGTAATGCGGTCCATATGCCCATTATGCGGGCTCTCTCTGCTAGAAGTTGTGTTGGGCTCACCGAAACAACTTCCGCCGTGAAAAGTTAACCTTCCACCTTGCCCCATTTACAAGTAGCTATCAAGCACTATTGGAGCGTGAAGCTTTCGCTGCTTTAACGTAATACCGCATTATGCATCTCTTACACTTAAAATGCCCGTCCAGCGGCATCATCTCATTAAGGGAAACATCGAGGGTTCCTCGAGTGGGAAAATTGTCATGGATGCCTTGCACCCCACAATAAAACCGGCGTCACCAATACAAAGCACTTGAACAGGTCGTCCAGACCGGACAGGCTGGGCGAGTCAAGCGTAAACATACAAGGGCTCACTAGGCGCATACCCCGTTACAAGGGGCTCAGCGCATCCACAACAAGAGACAATAAAGCTCAATTTTGTTCCTTTTTTAATTGTACTTTGTTTATTTAATATAGCATTACACTTTTGCACGATCTTTTCAACTAAGTTCCTCTCTTTCACGAAGATGAACATCGTGCTACACCCGTCCGAGAATCTGACTGCTACTTGGAGACACCTGTAGCATGAGCGTGCGGTAGGGACCCGTCGCAGAGATTCTTTTGATTAAGACCTCGCGTAAACCTTTTTCTTTGTCTCTTGTTGATACATCCCCGGTTTCTTGCTATAACCGAGGAAGCGGTGGCGTTTTGGCATAGGCCACGTCGAAATTTGCGGCGTACACTGACACCGAGGGCTTTTACCAAGGCGATTATTCAACCCGTTTTCATAAAGACCGAATACCTTAGGAGTGTTACGGCGTCTCGAGTTAGGCCTTATATGCATCAGCTCCGAATCATGTCTTTGGTCAAATGTTGGGTTTGCCCGGCTCCTGTGTTTTGCTGCCTTACGTTCCGTTCTATCGGCTAACGGCGGCACTAGGAGAACTCTGCGATTGTGCCCCGGTTCGACCAGCGAGCACCTCGATGAAAGCAGCTGCTGTCATGATATAGCGTGAGGCTGGTCAACCACTCGATGACCGCTGGAATCTTTAGGAATTCCTCCGCATTGGCGAAGGGCGTTCCGGCCAGCACACTCTGGCGCCCAATTGGTGGTAGCGGTGCCCCTAAAGGGGCTATATAAGTAGCCCCAGCAGCGAACTCCTATGGCTAAGTAGAAGTGATAAAGCATTATAGTCCGGTTGCCTGGTTTGTTGCGCTATCACCTCCTTTGTAGGACCAAGGCGTTGGATTAAGTGTGAAAAGGCGTTTACCAAAACACCCTCGCATTATATGCGTGGGGGCTGAAACCAAAGACTGCCATCTTTCAGGTTATATACACATATACATTAACGGCCGCACGGAGGTATTTTAATTCTTGAAGGCACAAGTATAAAAAGCTTTTATATTCCATGAAACATTGTTTCACAATCATACATATTATTGAACATAATATCCTTGAACCTTTGCGTCTCTATTAAGCAGCGCCACGCATAACTTCACGAAAATAGTGCTCGGCAATTACTCAGCTCCCGTCCGAATCTTGGGATGCAACATCGGTGGCCTTCATCTCCGCCCGATATGTCTTGACACGGCAAAAGCCATCCGCGCACCCTCTATGCATCTTGACCGCCTCATTGCTTTGATCGCCCGCCGCTTTTAAGGAACTGCACCAAGCCAAAATAACTCTTGGCTCGGGCCTTTTACCACAAATGAGTCGCGACATTCTTCATGACAAGTCCGGACAACCTATTCAGCTCCGCCCATTCGGCCAAATGATCGGTTAATGGAAGTGGGCGCTCCGGACTCTGAGCTGCGACCAAAAAGCTCTTCCATCTGTGATCCTTTTGATCTCCGAAGTGTTCGGCGGCGTCCGCACTTTCGCCGCCAAGTCGAATAAGCATCCTCACTACTCACAGCGGTCCAGCGCATATTTAGGATCCGTGAACTTCCTCCGCAGCAAAAAAGGCTTTCGGCGCGATATCTCGACTTTGGCGTGGCTCCTTCTTCATAGCTCTCATTGCGAGGCGAGCATCCTTAGCCTTGGTGGTGGCCTTCTTGGTCCTCTTGCTCCGCTCGACCTTCTTTTTCAAGAAGCTCGCAGCGATCGGTAGCATTCTTCAACTTCGGCCATTTCCTTTTTGCTTGACAATGAGCAGCCTGTTCGGCTTTTAGCTCTTGATGCCTTTAAGACGCGCATCACTTTTCTGGCCTGCTCCTTGGCAGGCAAGCTCACTTGAAGGTTCTCCATCGCGGCGGCACCATCTGCATCAAGCATACATGTTGTAAAACCGGGCATCAAGCTCCCTTACCGGTGTCAGCGGGAAACGCATACCTTGTGACTCGTCAAGCCGCTTATTGACAAGCGCGATGTACGGCATCCGCAGCGTCAAGTTACCGCTTTAGTTCGGCAAAATCATCGGTCCGGCTAGCTTTGGCTCGCTCGCCACCTACATATGAAGGCGACATATTATAACCTGGGATTATGATCCTCGGCGCTGTCATTTTTGACAAATGCGAAGTCTCGGGGCTACTATCTACGGGGCGCATCTTATATATGCGGAACCGTCAAAAAGTACATCATTACACGTACCTCAAAACACAGTCGATAAACTTACGGCGGCCTCGTACAACCCGCTTTCAGCGGATGAAATCTTTTCAATCACCGTACCCATCAATGCACGGTGCTCCCTGAGATAGACACTCGCTTGGCGAGACCCTTCAACTCCTCGACCGTGCAGCGGGAGGTGCGGTTCGTCGATGGCCTTTTGAAGGCGGACACGGAGGCTCAGGGGCCCCTCGACCACCCTTCCCCTACGGATTAGGGAAACCCTCGCGGCGACTCCTCGGGATCGTCCGCCTCGCTTCGTGATGCGGCGGGGGGCGTTCACTCTCCATCATCTCGGACAAAAGATCCCCGAAGGCGAGCTCTGCTGAGATGGGCTGAGTCGAACTACAAGGTAAAATTTTGTTCATCTTGAGGAGATAAAACAGGGATGTCTCTTATTTAAGAAAAAACTCCCTTTATACTTACGGCTCATTGGAGGCTGATCTCCTTGGGGAAATAATGCGGCGGGGCATCTTCGGCGTAGAACCCTCTGGCGAGGATTTCTTCCCGCTTTGAGGCCTTGGTCTCCGGATCTTGAGCGGTCCTCTTCTCCCCTTGGATGGAGGATTCTCGATCCTCCTTGTGATAACCTCCTTCGAGGCAGTAGATTCCTTGTTCCCCCTTCACCTTCTTCTAAAAGGCGCAGCCTCGGCATCTTAGTTAACACGGGATCGGGTGTGGTCTCGGGGAGGGGGCGGACACTGATCAGTTTGCTTTGCTATCCACTCCTGTTTGAGGGACAACTCTTTTAAGGGCAAGTTATGATAAATATCACGGATAGCGTGTCAAGATGCAGGACTACTTACTTGAGCATCCAGGCGATTGCAGCTCAGACCTGCGTCCTCGGTCAAGTCCGGACACATTGCTTGTGATCCGAAGAACAGTTTGTACATCTCCACAGGCGTTGCGCCCATAAAATGTTGGAGGCTCGTGGTCCCTCGGTTGAACTCCCACGAGGCGGAGGCGGCGTTTGCAAGGCAGGATGGTGAATCAGCATGACCTGCGTTACTCGACCAGATTGATCTCTCTCTCTCTAGGAGATCTCGAATATGGCCACTGCAACAAGGCACGTCCTTGGGCGGCCCCAGTCAAGCCTTTATTGACCCACGGCGCCAGGCCGTGGTGGAGGACCAGCCCGGCGGTGGCGCCACCCATTTGGTGCCCCTAGGGCTGTGATATAACTACTCTTGTTGCCATAGAGTTGAGCTCCTCTTGAAAAGAGCCCTCGGGCCATGGGCGTCGGCATTCTTGCTTATGACACCCCTCCGCTTTCTGCTGTTGGCCCTTGATCATCTTGGCTCTACCTTGAAGGTCTTGAGCCACAATCTGAAGTGAGGGTAATGTAGAAGGCTTCCACCTGACGATGAATGATGAGATGTGGAGGATGGACTCGGATCCAGTGTCGTGAAATTCCAGCCCGTAATAAAACATGAGCCTCCTCACGAAGGGGTCCGTCGGGAAGCCTAGCCCCGAAGGAAGTGAGGCGTGAACACCACACTTTCACGGGCTTGGGAGTGGGAATAACCTGCCCTTGAGCGGGGCAGCCTATCTGATTTCGCCCGGTTAGATACATGGCATCTCTTAGCTTTAGGGCGTCTTATTCCGTGTGAGGAGAAGGCATCCACGGCCTTGGAGGTCGAGGCGGACATCATTGAAGGTCAGAAGCGCTGAATGGAGCTTTGGGTGTTGGAACTCGGCGGTGATTCAATGGAGATTGAGAAAAAGCAAGCGGGGCCTGGTCTCTTTATAAAGAGGTTGAATACCGGAACCCTCCCGTGACCGTTTGGGACTCGCCTTGATAGAGGAGGCGTGCCAGCGAACGCAGTTGGTTACCATGCCCGTATTGATGAGAATCCCGGAATAAGGGGACGATCTATCGCTTTGACAAGGCGTGCCAAGGAAACCGCCTCGCTAAGCAGCTGAGGTGGGACAGTAAAAATGATTGAATAAAGGCTTGGCCGTCGTGTGATGTCATGCCGCGGAATCGTGGCCAGATTGAACTGTGTAGATGTTATTCTCTCTATGGTGGTATGTGGAACTTATTTTGCGAGAGCGGACACTATCCTTGTGTTCAAAATCTTCTATGAAGTATTGAGGAGGAACCCGCCTTGCAATGCGAAGACAATATCTTGGCGCGGACTAAATCGTCATTGAAGCCTGGTTAGAGGGCTCTTGAGGAGTCCTAGATTAGGGGGTGTCGGATAGCGGACTATAACCTTTGGCGGACTCTGGACTATGAAGGCAATCTTAGCGATCTGGATATGTAGATCTCCTACCATTATAACCGACTACTGTGTAACCCTAACCTATTCGGTGTCTATATAAACCGGAGGGTTTTAGTCCGTGGGAGACGAACAACAATCATACCATAGGCTAGCTTCTAGGGTTTAGCCTCTACGATCTCGTGGTAGATCTACTCTTGTACTACCCATATCATCAATATTAATCAAGCGAGGTGAGGTTTTACCTCCATCGAGGCCGAACACTGGGTAAAAACATCGTGTCCCTGTCTCCTGTTACCATCCGCCTAGACACACGATTCGGGACCCCCTACCGAGATCCGCGGGTTTTGACACCGACATGCATCCATCGAGGGGATCCTTGTACATCGAGAGACATTGAGTTGTGATCCATCTTCTTCTTGGCATAAATGTGGTGGAATTGTCACGGCGGCAGATGTCCTCGTGAAAGGACTTAGTCGCGAGGCCATCGTGGAGTTAACTTAGAGGTTAAAGCGGACACAAAGACACGGGAGTTATACTAGTTCAGCCCCTTGATGAAGGAAAGGCCTACGTCTAGTTGTGATGGGATTGATGTAGTTTGGCGACTTGGGAGCAATAACCGCCTAAGCCTCGGTGTTTGCATCCTTAATCCGCGCCGGGTGCGTCCCCTTATATACGGGTTGGCCTTCGACGGTCTCTGAAGTCGATCCGGCTCATACAAGTGTCCGGCTCGGTCTCTTCTCTCTTGTCTTCTGACACAAGTTACAACACTAAGCGGTTCACATAAATGGACCTTAATTCGCCTCACGGGCTCCGGGCCCCTCCGTGGGCCTGGATCATAGGCGAGGTAAACCGGCCCCTCGGGCGGTTCACACTCGATAGTTGTATCCCCAACATTAGGCCCCAGTTGACTTGAACGGTTCATGTTAATCTTCAACACCTTCAGAAACTCTTGATCTCCTTTCATATTTTGTAAACCGCCATCTGCTTGGCCGACCGTGATGTCATCCTCCGATCCGGCGTGTCGAGGCGCCTTGGCGTCATCATAATAAAGAAATCCAAACAGTAAGATTCCCTTCATTTAATGCTATCCAGAGAAATTGGCGCCCATCGCTGCGTTTTCCGGCCTGACTCCCTCGATTCTCGCGCCCGTTGATTGCTCGGTCCCTTATAAATAGACGGTGGCCCCTTTCTCTTCTTCTTCCGCTCTTCTCCTTCCTCGCGGCGCTCCAGCCCTGAAGCTCCATAAATGCATCGCCTCCGACCTTCAACGGCCAGCGTCGGCCGGGCGCTGCATCAACCTGATCGTGTCGAGTTTTGGCGCTCCTCCGCGGCTTTGCTCATCAGGTAAGAGTCCTTTTCCAAGCCCTAGATCCCATCTGTAGATCCTGTTCATCCTGCAGTTCATACTGGTTTCTTCACTTTTGCTCCGCCATGGCGATGTCTGATTCAACCCGTCACGTATATCTGTCAGGTGGCCCTGCCCGCCATCCATTTAACCCTTCACGCATCTTCCTTTTTGCTCAGATCCTCGAGTTTAGAATACCCGAACCCTCCTGCTTTGTATGAGGTTTGCATAGGTCGTAAAGGTTTTTCTTACTGGAACTTTCGGTAGATCTTGATTACTCCCATTCGCATGTGAAAACTATTTCTGTCCACACTTAGTAGATTTTTCAGCTCTGCCTCATTTGGCGGTTTAACTTTTGATAGCTAATCCGTCACTCCATTGGTCCTCAGTTAAACCCGGAATTGGAAGCCGTTTGCTGAATCGCGGTTTAACAATATATAATATGCCTGAACCGTTTAATGGTGAACGTTTCTCCCTATCTTTACATAGCTTAGTCTTCGGAATAGCTCCTCAATTCTCAGCTTACCGAATGGGTTCGGTCCAAAATCACTGAAGCATAACTCAAAGGCTATGTCACCACTGGCGGTTTGGCTCCAAAAATATGTCCTCCTTGGCGTGTTCGGATGGCGAGTTTCCTCGAGCCGCCAAGAGGAGAAATAATGTGTTTATGCAGCACTTAGACCCGGGATTCTGCGCGCCGGTTCAAAATTCTTCAGGGCGTCCCATGATTTTAAACTCCATCCATGAGGATATTGGCCCGAACTCTGTATGTCAAACATATGCAACTTTCAAGTCTTGCTGAAGTCTATCTTCAAGAAGAACCATCATGGAGCTGTTAAGGATTTTCCCACCTGAACACGCCCGTACAGAATTTTACGATGGTCCCAACGAGTTGGGCGGCGTTTCAATCCGAAGAAGAGGAAGGAAGTGGATTTCCCTCACGCCCAAACACCACAGCCATCCAAAGTTGGAACCAAACCTGTTCTCTTTGCCGGAACCTTGCTCACCTTAGCGAGAACCCCTTGCGGGGCTATCGTCCTCACGGCTCAGCAATCAGCATCCGCTGCCTTTATGCTAACGTAGCGGGCGGAAGAACTTGGCGCCTCAAATAATCAAGCTCCGGGCTCTAATAGCCAGCGGCTTAACGGCGTGGACCTTGTGCGGTGTTGGGTTTCTTGGGGCGTCTTGCCACTAAAGCGCCGGCCGGATTGATGCTGCAGTACGAGGCAGCCTCAAAGACCCTCAAAGGCGTCACGAGCTACCCATAACTGAACTTGAGGTCCGCGAGTCGTAAAGAAGATGCTTCGATGAGCCAATCTCCGTCTGCTTCTACTTGGGTTGGCTCCATTAATATGTTGCCAACAAGCTGCGGCGGTAGCTCTACTCACCGCTTTTAGGGCCCTTAATACTTTGTTGATATCGCTAATCCTTGTTACTACTTCGAATGACAGCTCCTTCAGAAACGTACCAAACGGTTCGGGCGCGCGTGTAAAGTCCAAAGCCACCAAGCGGGCAAGAAGAAGCCCTTGGTCCTCGAGTCCGCCCGGAGAACGAAGAATCGAAGCTGAGTAAAACTTGACATTCTTACGAGGGCCGCCGTAAACCCGGCTTTCCGCTTTGTGTTTCTTCTTGCATATGCTTGGCCTCTTGTATTCCTTTTCTTGACAATTTTACCTCCCGGGATGATCTTTGAAGCCCGTCATGCCGACCCTGTTGAGGTAATCTTTCTTTCTTCGAATCCGACCTTGCGCGGTTAGAGAATTAAATGGCGCTGTCGGAAAGTGAAAAAATATCATTCACATGCTTACTTGAATCCAAACCTTTCATGAAAGACACAGCAGGCTGAAAGCGCCCGTCACGACCACGGCATAGTAATAGTGGTTACTTCATCGGTTTACCGAACACACCAACCGGGCGTCGTCGGAGGTGGTGTTCTCTGGCGTTATCCCTTAAAAGGTTTCTTCCGATGTCCTCTCAACCCATCGACCCGAATTATCAGGCCTCTTCCAACTCGTCCGGCGGTTCATCAACCGCAACTGCCTCCGCTTAAAGTTGCTGCGAGTCTATGGCTGATGTCCCGTCAATTCGGTTTACAATTGCTTTGGCCAATTTGTCTTAATTCAATTCTGAATATTGCAGCACCAAGGCTCGCTTGAGTAAGCGAAAACCCTTGACCCACTGCGGATGTTGATCCGAAAAAGACCCAGAACAAACCCGAAAATCACGAAGTCGCCAAAGATAGCTCGGCGAGTTGTACAAAACGATCTGCTGATCCGCGGAAGTGAACCCGGAGGTCAAGTGGAAACCTGCACCTGCTCCACCAAACCCGTCCACAGGCGGGTCGTGGTGTTGAACCGCCGAGCGAGTAAGAAGACATCAAGCCCAAAAGAAAGGCGCCAAAAATGGCGATGTTATTGTAGCGAGACGCGGCTACCGCTCCTAGCCAACCGGTCGCTTTAGCAAACACAGCATCAAGGAAGTTCCACTACTATGAGCAAAGACAAGGGAAGACTGATCTGTCGACTACGACAACTTCTTTGCCCAGAACTTCCTCCGGCTTTCGAACCGGCTTTATACAAGCGTGACTTTGGCCGATGCAGTAAATCGCATGAAGGACCGCTATGAGGTAATAGTTATGCCTTTCTTATATTTTGGTTGTATAGTAGCCCCCAATTCGGTTCAACTTAGCAAAGTTAAACCGGGACTTAATTTGTGTCTTCCATAACAAGCTGGATCAACTAGCCATTAGCCCCCAAGTGCCAAGTTGAATACTTGTATTGAGCTTGGGACTTGTATAATGAAACAACTAACGTGCTCCTTTGTTATCGGAATGAAATATACCAGCAAACCGTGCAACTCAAGGACCTTGAGCCAATCTGGAAACTCAACAGCGAAGCCACCAAGGCCAATGAATTAAAAACTGCCTTGACCACTATGGAACAGTGAAGGAGTGGTATAAATCAAGCCGGGTCAAGTGGGACACCGGAAGGCGGTTTAATAAAAGCGAGGCGGAAGATGCTGAAGCAGCTCTGAAACCGGTGGTGAAGAGCTTACGGACTCAGCGCCAAGTGCATGCCATGACCTCTGCCATCTTTGGTAAGAAAAAACTTGCCTGATCTCTATTTTGATATTTCCGCGGTTTACCACGAGTTATGCTGAAACCGGTGCGAGCAGCGTATTGCGCATATGGGCTCGATGTGCGGAAGAAGCTCAAAGGCAGCTTATCGCTGATTGAGCAGCTGTATACGGCGCCCATGAGTCATATGTGCCACATCATACGACAACACGGCGCCGTCCTGATCGAAGAGACGGGACGTGTCCATGGTTCGGGGCAGCGAAGAGTTGGCGATCCATGGCCGGGCTGGCACCCTCAGCTCGACTCGCGCCAAGCGTGGATAGCAGATCTTGATCCGGTGACATAGCCAAGGTTTCCCCAGCGCTCAAGAAAGCGGTGAAGCCTTTGATAACGGCATACTGAAGCGGATAACAAAAGGAAATCGTCCGTTGGCGAGTCCTTCGCAGCAAAAGCCAACGGCGGTTCACCGCTCTTTTATAGCGCAAACAACAAGCGGGTGGGTTTGTCATCACGAAGTCGCGAGCCTTGTTCCTCAATCCGTAAGCACACTTATGCCCACAGCGTTGATCCGGCTGGCTGATAAGTGAAGAAGCTGTCTTCGGGCTTAACCGGATTGGCTGGTCTACCAATGACTTCCGGGCTTGGGTGATGAAGAGAAGAAGTTGAACCGGCGCGGACGCCCCTCTACCTCACGTCAACCCGGTAATCCAGCAAGCCGGCGCCACATAAAACACCGGGGCCTTGAAAGGCTTTGTAATAGGATAGTTAACACTTTGTTTTGAACAATGCCTTTATGACCTCGATCTGTAACCTTTGCATGGTGGTGCTGATCTTTGTATTGATGAACCGTCAACTTATTTGCTTTGCAATCACAAATTCTTTAACCGCCCGGCGGCTTGTATGCCGACCGGCTTGTGCGCCCATATATTTATATAAGAAAATAAGGATGTATATGACCAAACGTTATGATATAAAAAATACCTGCCAGCGTCGGGCATGCGGTTAGCTTAGCCAATCTTGGCGGAGTTTAAAACCATTACCGGCAAAGGAAAAATAACTCATGCTCAAAATGCGGTTTACCGTGTAAACGTGTCAGACATGATAAGCCCCTGTTACTCCAAATACCGTCGTGAGGCATAAAGTGATATGAGGTGTTACGGCTAGATCGATGTGACTTGGAATCGGGGTCTGACAATTTGGGCCGGTGATGGGTTGGATGAGATTCACCATGTAATCAAGTTAGTTTTGTTAGGGTTTGATCCTAGTATCCACTATGTGCGAGATTGATGTTGCTATGACTTTGCTATGCTTAATTGTAGGACCTTGAAATTGTATGTCTAGAGGGTGATTAGACTATGACAATTAAAAACTTAACCTTTTCCCAATTTTAGACTTTGGCAGATTTTAGCTATCTTTGAACAAGTCAAGCAATCTTCACACAATTCAAACAAGCATGCAAAGAGTATATAGGCAATAAAGCATGCAACTTGCAAAATGTAAAGGAAGGTTTGGAGAATTCAAACACAATTGGAACCACAGAGCGTTTTTTATGCGTGGTTCGATGGGTGGTTGCTATCGTACATCACGTTGATGGAGACTTCAACCCACGAAGGGTAGCAGTTGCGTGAGTCCACGGAGGGCTCCACCACGAAGGTCCTGAAGAAGCAACCTTGTCTATCCCACCATGGCCGTCCCCACGAAGGACTTGCCTCACTAGCGGTAGATCTTCCGAAGTAGGCAATCTCCTTGCCCTTACAAACTCCTTTGTTCAACTCCACAATCTTGTCGGGCTCCCAAGTGACACCTAGCCAATCTAGGAGACACCACTCTCCAAGTAACAAATGGTGTGTTGATGATGAACTCCTTGCTCTTGTGCTTCAAATGATAGTCTCCCAACACTCAACTCTCTCTCAGGATTTGGATTTGGTGGAAAGAAGATTTGAGTGAAAGCAACTTGGGGAAGGCTAGAGATCAAAATTCATATGGTAGGAATGGAATATCTTGGCCTCAACACATGGTAGGTGGTTCTCTCTCGAGTAGTGGTTAAGTGTAGGTTTGTTCGATGGCTCTCTCCACGAATGAAGAGGAGGTGGAGATATATAGCCTCCACACAAAATCTAACAAATTACACAATTTACCAAACTCGGTGGGACGAATCAACAAACTTCGGTCGACCGATTTAGTAAACCTAGTGACATTAGGTTTTTGGGGCCGACATACAACTCGGTGGGACCGATATGGTTAGGGTTGGGCATAACGTAATCTCGGTGAGACCGATTACACAAACTTCGGTGAGACCGATTTTGGTAATTAGCTAACGGAGAGTTGGTCGAGTAAACTCGGTGGGACGATTCTCTCTTCGGTGGGACCGAAAAATTCTGAAAGAAACAAAGTTTACATTGCAATCTCGGTGGGACCGATGCTCCGCCGGTTGACCCGAAGCGTTACTAAAGGAAGCAGAGAGATTACAATCCCATCTCGGTGAGACCGAGATCCCTATCGATGAGACCGATTTGCCTAGGGTTTGTGGCGGTGGCTGACAATTGAACTTCGGTGGCGCGGATAGAAAGAATCGGTAGGGCCGAGTTTGACTTTAGGTTTAGGTCATATGTGGATGTGAGAAAGTAGTGGAGGTTTTGGAGCATATCACTAAGCACATGAAGCAAGAGGCTCATTAAGCAACACCTCATCCCTCCTTGATAGTATTGGCTTTTCCTATAGACTCAATGTGATCTTGGATCACTAAAATGTAAAATGTAGAGTCTTGAGCTTTTGAGCTTGAGCCGATCCTTTGTCCTTGATATTTGAGGATCCACTTTCATCATCCATGCCATGCCATTCATTGAGCTTTCTGAAATATTTGTCTTGGAATAGCATTAGCTCAATGAGCTATATGTTATAGTTACCAAAACCACCTAGGGATAGTTGCACTTTCAATCTCCCCTTTTGGTAATTGATGACAACATAGATCAAAACTTCAACAAATGATAATAAGATTGAAAAACATCGTCGCTTTGAGAAGTATGTGATAAGCAAGAGCTCCCTAAATTTGTGCATGTTTTAAGATTTGCTTTGGACTGCAAATGCACAAGGAATTAGACATATGGGTTACTCTTCCATGTCACATACATCTTGGTGGAGTGCTCAAAATAATAAGATTGAATACATGCACTCATCACCAAGCACGATGTGAATGATCATAGGAGGATAAGTAAGATAATAACATATAACAAGCATAAGTTGTAGCTTATGATCAAGCAGATGATCATCAATGTCTCACAGGTAATATCATAGTATCTCAAGCAATCAAAAGCAAACAAAGTTCAACCAAGAAGACAAGAGAACACAGCAAATCTCTCCTCGAGCCTATGATCTATCGGTTTTCTCCCCTTTGGCAACAAGTTACCAAAAGTTCCTAGAAAATGCATAGGACTATATAGTCTCTCGGGCTTGGTCTTGGCTGGTGGCGTGAGATGGCTCCTTGGACGAAGACTTGAGTAGATGTGGAAGGAGCTGAAGGAGTTGGTGCTAGAGCTGGTTGCCTTTGGAGCTGTAGCTGGGCGGATGAAGTGACTCGGTGGTGGTACTAGCTCCATAGTTGATCTCTGAGCTCGAGGCACTCTGGCAAATGCATCGATTGTTGTCACCCTTCCTCTCCTGCATGTCATCCTGTAGCTGCTCCACGGTGGCTGAATCTCAATTACTTTGACATCAAGATCATAGAATTTTGGTCCATGATTCTTTCCGGGCTCTCTGGTTTTGAGTTAGGGTGGCCAAACCCTTCTCAATCTGTAGAGTTGATGCTATCAAGTAACCAAGCTGCTCTGCTTGTTCTTCAAAAATACTCAGATACCTGCTGAGTTGGCATCTTGGCAGCCTTCTCTTTCCTTGCCTTCTCCTTCTTCTCTTGAGCTTGTCTTGATGATGGTTCATTCCAGTCATGACAACTTATTTGTCCTCATATTCGAGGATAGAGAACTAAGTGTTCCTTATCCAGGATACTTCTGTGCCCATCTTTGAGTTAATCAACTCCTGGATTGTGGGGCATATCCACGGCTCCTCATTTGGTCGCTGTTGTCCTCTTGATAGTTTCAACTATGAGTCTCATGACCTTGAATTTCTGGGCACATCAAAATGTGAAGCAAGTTAATTGCATGCCCTCTGATCATGTTGTGGTCACCTAATTTGGGCAGCGAGTGTGCCTTAGGATCCGATTGACCTTTGGCAGCCACTGACGAGAAGAAAATGAACTGATCAAACTTGAAAGTCTCAAGTGCATTGAGGAGTCCTGGATTAGGGGTGTCGGATGGCGGACTATAGCCTTTGGCGGACTCTGGACTATGAAGATACAAGATTGAAGACTTCCTCCATGTCGGATGGAACTTTCCATGGCGTGGAAGGCAAGCTTGGCGATCGGATATGTAGATCTCCTACCATTATGGCGACTACGTGTAACCCTAACCTATTGGTGTCTATATAAACGGAGGGTTTTAGTCCATAGGGCGAACAACAATCATACCATAGGCTAGCTTCTAGGGTTTAGCCTCTCTGATCTCATGGTAGATCTACTCTTGTACTACCATATCATCAATATTAATCAAGCGGGAGTAGGTTTTACCTCCATCGAGAGGGCGAACCTGGGTAAAAACATCGTGTCCCTTGTCTCCTGTTACCATCCGCCTAGGCGCCGAGTTCGGGACCCCCTACCGAGATCCGCGGTTTTGACACCGACATTGGTGCTTTCATTGAGGTTCCTCTATGTACGTCATCTTTAGGCCCGATGGCTCCTCCGATCATCAACAACGATGTGCTCTGGGTGAATTTTCTCCCGGACGGATCTTAAATGGCGGCTTTGCCTGCGGGCAATTAACAGCCATGGAGCAGATGAGCTTCGCCCACAGCCATCGGGTCAGTTGGAAGATTTGAACTACGGGCGGCGTCCGGAGACTTGACCTTTAGCGGGTTCGAGCCACGTAAGCGCGCGCCCGCCTGTCACGAGGGCATGATCTAGCTTCTGCCGCGAGAGCAGTATCTGGAGAGCCGCACAGTCGCTCCGACCTTTAGCTCCGAGCCCACCGGCGTCGAGGACTGGTGGTTGGACACCGTCGAGGGCTCGATCTCTGGCGATTGAGCCACACCCTACCCGTCCTGCGGCTCGTGACTCAAGGTGCGGACTCCTCTTGGGACTCCGAGCCTTCGCGCCCCCTTGTCGAATCCGATTGAGCGCCGATCATGGAATTCACGTGACATCTTTCATCACTTTCGCCCTTTGGCGACATCCTGAATTCAATAAAGTCTCTCTCTTCTCGGAGAGCCACTGGCGGATTATGGTCATGAAGGTTGGGATACGGACGGCGAAGAAATTCAAGACCACCACCACCCACTACGTAGCCTTGCCGATGATTTAACCGACATGCCGACTTGACTCCGAACATCCAGCGGTATGGGCGATGATGTAGGGAGGAGCATGAGCCCGGCGCCTATAGAGCGGAGAACCACCTCATCTCACGATGTATACATGGTGGAAACACCTAAAGGAAGCGCGACGAGGAACAGCGGGATGCTACAAAGGATCGCTCGCGGCAGATCAAAGCGGCGATGTAGCGCGCTCAAAGTCCCGCCTCGACAAAGACAACAACCATACAGACCCAGCCATAGAAGCGAAGGCGAACCCGGCGGGCGGCGAACATGCTATCGAACAACCGTCCGAACAAGACAATGCGGAAAACAACCCGTACCCGGCGAAGATAACATCCGGACGATCTCACTCGGGACAAGTTCTGGAAGCGAAGAACCTCCACAAAAGGCTGCGTCGCCCTTGCTTGTGCTTTGGCGAAAGCGGAAGCTCAAAACAGCGGAAGATGCGCAGAATCAGATGGAGCAAAGTACTCAACACATGGAACAAATCTGGCGGCGGTCACCGAGCGAAGAGCTACTGGCGAAAACTACTACCTGAATTTGATGAGGAGGCGTAGAGCCCCGCAATCAAAAAACAAAGAGGCCACCGGTCGGATGGGCGACCCATAGCAAGCAGAGTGGCAAGCGGCGCCGCACAAGCGGCACGTGATCCGCTGAGATTCGCATCAAAAGATGGCCCGATTAGATCTATCTGGGCCGAAAAACAAACTCGATAAGCAATGCAACATCAAGTATCCGAACATCACGGTACACCTAGATATGGGGTGCGCACTATGTTTCACCGATGAGGTCTGGATCATAATTTCGATGGGATTCAAGCCCGTAAACATAGAGGCATCACGGAACAGAGACCACGGATGCGGATTGAGATTACATCCTCCATATACACATGGCTAGAGGATGATCTCACGCCATAAAATACTTACCCTCAAGCTCGAAGGCCAGCCCGGCATTGGCTTAAAGCCTTCCCGAAAACACCATTGGAAGTTGGGAGGCTCGAGGATGCCTTTAGACAAATTTTCAAGGGACCTATGTCCGACTTCCGGATCCCGACGATTTATGTCACATATCTCAACAACCGGAGTCATCCCGAAATTTGGAACAGATTCCTTACTAAAAAAACCAAATGATGTTGTCGGGACGCCAAAGCCTTAGCAGCTTTTAAACCAGCGTCCGAGGCGAATGGATCGCCAGGACACCTCGGCCAAGAAAAGCCAAGAACAATGGCGCATTAACAAGCCTCATGACCGCTTTTGCGGGAGAGGATAGCTGGCTGGCAAGATCGGTATAGCGACCCAAGTACATCGAAGTCGGGGATGGAAGCGGAAACCACGACACAACAAGGACCAGCGTCGGACCAGGGAAACCCGAAAAACACGGCGTCACGCGCCAGTTCAAAAGCTCTCGGCGAGAATCATAAGCTGCCCCTTAAGGATAAGAGGATGAGCTATCTAGCAAAACAAAATCTTGGACAAGATATGCCAAATCCACAGTACTCGGGAAGCACTGCAAAACACACCCACAGGATTGTTGGGTCTTCAAGCAGTCCGGCAAACTCGGCCGAACACAAGGGCTCGACACACCAAGTGAGGCCGATGGCGAACCCAAAAGCGAGCACCGGAAAACAAAAGAATTTCCGCAAGAAATCAAAGCAGTGAACTCACTTCAGTGACAAAAGGGAAAAATAGGCGGTGCCCATAAATTTACCGCCATCTGACCTATCCGGAGGAGTCCATACTTTGGTTATTAAAACCAATCACCTTCGACCATCGGATTACTCTAGAAGTATCACGAGCGCAGGTTGGACTGCCTTGATATTAGATCCGATAATTGGCGGGCTCAATTTTCAAGTCCTAATGGATGGCGATGATCTAAACCTGCTATGTCGGGACACAATCGCAATATGGGATAGACCCAACCAAATTTACGCCATAGCAACACTTCCTTTCAAGGGGTAATGCGGTCCATATGCCCATTATGCGGGCTCTCTCGCTAGAAGTTGTGTTGGGCTCACCCGGCAACTTCCGCCGTGAAAATTAACCTTCCACCTTGCCCCATTTACAAGTAGCTATCAAGCACTATTGGGGCGTGAAGCTTTCGCTGCTTTAACGCAATACCGCATTATGCATCTCTTACACTTAAAATGCCGGTCCGCGGCATCATCTCATAAAGGGAAACATCGAGGTTCCTCGAGTGGGAAAATTGTAACGGATGCCTTACAGCACAATAAAACCGGCGTCACCAATACAAGCACTTAGACGGTCGTCCGGACCGGACCGACTGGGCGAGTCGTATGGCCATACAAGGGCTCACTAGGCATACCCCGTTACAAGGGGCTCAGCGCATCCACAACAAGACAATAAAGCTCAATTTTGTTCCTTTTTTTTGTACTTTGTTTATTTAATATAGCATTACACTTTTGCCGATCTTTTCAACTAAGTTCCTCTCTTTCACGAGATGAACATCGTGCTACACCCGTCGAGAATCTGACTGCTACTTGGAGACACCTGTAGCGGGAGCGTGCGTGGGGACCCGTCATGAGATTCTTTTGATTAAGACCTCGCGTAAACCTTTCCTTTGTCTCTTGTTGATACATCCCCGGTTTCTTGCTATAACCGAGGAGGCGGTGGCGTTTTGGCATAAACCACGTCGAAATTTGCGGCGTGCACGGACACCAGGGCTTTTACCAAGGCGATTGTTCAACCCGTTTTCATAAAGACCGAATACCTTAGGGTGTTACGGCGTCTCGAGTTAGGCCTTATATGCATCAGCTCCGAATCATGTCTTTGGTCGAATGTTGGGTTTGCCCGGCTCGTGTTTTGCTGCCGTTCCGTTCTATCGGCTAACGGCGGCACTAGGAGAACTCTGCGATTGTGCCCAGTTCGACCAGCGAGCACCTCGATGAAAGCGGCGGCTGTCATGATATAGCGTGAGGCTGGTCAACCACTCGATGACCGCTGAATCTTTAGAATTCCTCCGCATTGCGAGCCGTTTCGGCCGGCATCTGGCGCGGTCGGGTGGCGCGGTGCCCCTAAAGGGCTATATAATAGCCCCAACAGCGAACTCCTATGGCTAAGTAGAAGTGATAAAGCATTATAGTCCGGTTGCCTGGTTGTTGCGCTATCACCTCCTTTGTAGGACCAAGGCGTTGGATTAAGTGTGAAAAGGCGTTTCTGCAAACACCCTCGCATTATATGCGTGGGGGCTGAAACCAAAGACTGCCATCTTTCAGGTTATATACACATATACATTAACGGCCGCCGGGAGGTATTTTAATTCTTGAAGGCACAAGTATAAAAAGCTTTTATATTCCATGAAACATTGTTTCACAATCATACATGTTATTGAACATAATATCCTTGAACCTTTGCGTCTCTATTAAGCAGCGCCCTGCATAACTTCACGAAAATAGTGCTCGGCGGTTACTCAGCTCCCGTCCGAATCTTGGGATGCAACATCGGTGGCCTTCATCTCCGCCCGGTATGTCTTGACACGGCAAGAGCCATCCGCGCACCCTCTATGCATCTTGACCGCCTCATTGCTTTGATCGCCCGCCCGCAAGGAACTGCTGCACAAGCCAAAATAACTCTTGGCTCGGGCCTTTTCCCACAAATGAGTCGCGACATTCTTCATGACAAGTCCGGACAACCTATTCAGCTCCGCCCATTCGGCCAAATGATCGGTTAATGGAAGTGGGCGCTGGGACTCTGACTGCCGACAGGTTATCCATCGGGTTGGAGTAGTGACGGAGGTATGCACGTACATGCTGAGTGCGCCCGGTGTGATGGCGGGCAGATCTATCACACGAGGCTGAACGTGGCGGCCGTCCCAGTGCTTCCGGCGGTTTACCACGGTGGCGGATTCTTGGTCCCCGCCCTGGGGTATTGAAGACTCTCTTCCTCGAAAACGAAAGGCAAACGGGATCTGTACTTCCTTTTCATGACTTCATGTGATGCACTCTCGATCCGGCATGAGCCTATAAGCTGCGCATCCAGCGGCCCGTTCGCCGCCATCCTCACGTCGGCGGCTGCCAGATCCGCTTTAGCTTTAGCGATCTGTTCCTTCACCCTCGCATCTCTGCGTTGTGTAGGTCTGATCCGCCGGGTTAGCCTCCGCCATGAGCGTATGTCGCGTCGAATAACTCGATAGAACTTGAGCGGCGGCGCACGGGGCCTCCTTCCCGGTCGCCACCACCTGCTGAACCGCCGACGATGGGCGCCATGGATCGAAGAGTGAAGCGCCGCTTGTGTACCGCCATGAAAATTCCAACCCGGCTGGGTAGATCAAAGGGGTCGGAATACTCTCACCGTCGAACAGCCCCGATCCGGCCATCTTGGAGCTAGAGAGACTCGGTTTCTCCGGCGGATGACTCTTCGCCCGAGTAGACAACGGTTTACGTCGCGGACTGATCCGCCCTCGTAGTTTCGTGGGCGACCCCCGCAGCACGCTGCAATGAGGCGGTTTAACCAGGCGGGACTCTTCCTCGCCGGCTGAGCCGTCTCGGCGAGGTTGGTGCGGATGTCGGCCCAGGCCTGGCTCACCGATCTTGCCGATGAACACGTGTATGCCACCAAAGGGACCCGGTACCCGTATTCAATCGAGCGGCCTCGGGCCCCGATCCGCATCGTCGATGTAGAGTTTGCCGCGACGACTCTTAGTCATCGGCCCACGACATAGCCTTGAGTCCTTTGAACTTGCCTCTAAGATCATCAAACCATCGTGCGATAGCCCCACGGGCGCTAAACTGTCGTGGAATTGTCACGGCAGATGTCCTCGTGAAAGGACTTAGTCGCAGGGCCATCGTCGGGTTAACTTAGAGGGGTTAAAGCGGACACAAAGACACGGAGTTATACTAGTTCAGCCCCTTCGATGAAGGAAAGGCCTACGTCTAGTTGTGATGGGATTGATGTAGTTTTGGCGACTTGGGAGCAATAACCGCCTAAGCCTCGAATTATGCATCCTTAATCCGTCGTTGGGTCGTCCCCTTATATACAGGTTGGCCTTGGCGGTCTCAGAGTCCCGATCCGGCTCATACAAGTGTCGGCTCTCTCTCTTCTCTCTTGTCTTACAGACTGAGTTACAACACTAAGCCGTTCACATAAATGGACCTTAATTCGCCTCTGGGCTCCGGGCCTCCTCCGTGGGCCTGGATCATGGACGAGGGTAAACCGGCCCCTCCAGGGCGGTTCACACTCAGTAGTTGTATCCCCAACAATAAATGTCCAAGTCATCTTCACTTTCCTTTGGGCATTGATCAGACTTGCCCATTCCTCTATGGTTGATTGGTATCTCGTTCCTTCTGACATCCAAACTATCCTGCCATCTGGATAGAAATGTGTTGTGGAGTAGAATTGCATAATGAGCTTGTCATTCCGGTTTGTGAGCTTCGCCCAACAAAATCTGCAACTCCACACGCTTCAAGTGCATCATATACTCCGGGATAGTGTTACGCATTCTCCGAATGTAGGTCCGGTCGACCCACCTCATATCACATACTATGGGCTTCTTATCCAATAAGATGGTCTCATAGAAGTCCTGCTGCTCCTTGGTGTGGAACCTTGTAATCTACTGCAGTCCTTCTCCGGTGGCATATGGATCTCGACTCTCCATAGCCTCAACCCTAAGTCTCTCACGATCTTCATGTTCTCAGCCATAGTATGAGCATCATTGTGGTATGGAATCTTGGGTTTGAGCTTCCTTAGGACCTGCCCTTCTTCATCTTCCTCATCGGCCAACATCGGGCATTGGGGCCTTGTTCTTTTCAGAATTTGGTATACTCACAGTATTTCTCTTAGGTGCACTCTTGGGCTTGGGGGCAGCTTTGGGTGCTACTTTGGGCTTTGAAGTGGCAGCCCCTGACTTTATAGTATCACCCATCAGCTTTTGTGCCTTGGGTGCTGAACTTCTTCCTCTTCTTCCTCCATCATGGAAGGCTTTCCTATTACTATGGCCATGGTCTTCTTGACCCTTTCCTTCCTTTTCTTTCCTTCAGCAGCAGCAGGCTCTTTGGGTTGGGTTTCCAAAGAAGCTTGAGTGGAGACTCTGGCTTTGGACATTGGTTGTCTTCCTGTTGAAAGTGCGTTATATCGACTAGAGGGGGGTGAATAGGCGATTTTTATGAATTTTACAAATTCTTCATTGAGGAATTTGCCGGTGAGAAATTCCTTAGCGAAGAAATACATGCAGCGGAATAAGTACTCGAAGTAAGCATAACAGATTACAAGCATAGTCATCATGATGAAATGAAGACAATCACAGAGTACTGAAAAGCGTAATCACAGGATAACACAAGATGAAGACAAAGCAGATGAAGAAATTGAGCGAGGAAATTGAGAAAGTCTTGATCAAAGTCTTCAAACACAGATATGACAAACACTCAACACAATAATGAGGAAATGAAAGGGTTGAGGAAATAGAACCGATTAGGTTGGTGAAGACAATGATTTGGTAGACCAGTTCAACTGCTGTCTCGGTTATGCGTCTGGTTGGAGCTAATTTGAGTATTTAAACTCGAGGACCGCAGATCCGGACACCCGATCCTTGAGCACGCAGCTCGGGACACCAAGTCCTCACCGTATTCTCCTTGAACTAAGGCCACGCAGACCTCGTCCAATCACTCGTGGTAAGTCTTGAGCGACTTCCAAACCTTCACATACTTGGTCACTCGGTGATCCACAATTCCTCTTGGATGCTCTAGACCGTGGCGCCTAACCGTCTGGAAGAAGCACAGTCTTCAAAGGTAAAAGCGTCGGATCACGCGGGATCAATTTCTTGATGATGCTCAATCACTTTGGGTTTGTTGGGGTTTGGTTTTTGGGTTTTTTTCACTTTGGGTTTTCCTCACTTGATGATTTTCGCTCAAAGTCCTCGAGAGGATGGGTTGCTCTCAAATGACAAGTGTCAAGTTCTCTCGGGCAGCCAACCAACTAGTGGTTGTGAGGCGGCTATTTATAGCCTCGGGAGCAGCCCGACATGATAAGACATAAATGCCCTTAAATGATATGACCGTTAGGTGGAGATATTTTAGGGACGGTGGCAGCAACAAGAATGATCGGAAATTGGAACATCAAATTCCTCGGGGCTATCATGTTCCTCCTTTGTGTAGGCAATTCAGATTGGCGAATTCCTAACTCCTCGATCAGAACAAATTCCTCGGTGAATGGAAGAACTTCGTCTCATCCTTTGAAGAAATTAATGAAGCTGTATGAGATTTCAAAGGCTTCACTCGAAGGGATTGGTAGGTGAGGATTTTGAGTTGAGCATCAAATGGAAATTTCTCCTTAGTATTTCCTCGACCCCTTTAACGATGACGGTGTTTCCTATGACTCAAGAAAAAGAAAATGAAACTACGAAAACAAAAGTCTTCACGCTTCATGTTCCTCAGCGATTACCAAGTCTTGAGAATCACACCAATTTCTTCACTTTCAAAGTCTTGAGAAAAGTCTTGAATATCAAATTCTTGAGATGAAGAAATTCATTTTTAGGGTCGACTTTCTCTGTAAATATCAAACTCCTCATAGACTTATAGACCTGTGTACACTTACAACGCATTAGTTACTTAACCTATAAGTCTTCAATACACCAAAATCACTAAGGGCACTAGATGCACTTACAATCTCCCCTTTTGGTGATTGATGACAATCTGAGTTAAGTTTTCAACGAGGATAAATATATGAAGTGTAAATACGATAATGAGGATTTTGATTGCAAGATATAGAAGAACTCCCCGAAGATGTGCATAGTGAGAATTTGCTTTTGAGGCAATGCACATTTGAAGAATTGAATCATGGAGATCTCCCCTATATCTTGTAATTCATACGCATTTAACATATAGTATGAAGAATTTGAAATGCATGATGAAATATGGTGCTTGATGTTATGCAATGAAACACACAAGGAGTATCGAGCCCAAAGGCCAAGTTGGATCAGAGCATAACAAGTATCAAAACTACTTCAAATCGAGCAAAAGCATAATGCATCAAAGTATCAAAGCACCATCGGGTTTAAGATTACAACTCAATCCAATAAAGGTTTGAGAAGAGCGAGAGTTGTAACTTAATAAAATACGATATATAGACAAAACGAGACCCGCTTGAAGACTAACTCAGATTTCTCCCCTTTGTCATCGAATGACCAAAAGGATCGGCGAGGACTAACGCTCTAGAGGAAATCAAGTTGAAGGCGGGGCGCTTGACATTAGCCGGGGTTGTTCGTTGAGAGTAGGACCAGCGATGTCTTCCAAATCTTCATTTTCATCGATGTCGCGAGATGAAGAATAGGAGCTAGCCACCAAGGAAGGAACTTTGACCTTCTTGAATTTCTTGGAGGAGGTGCAGACCAGTCAAATTCTTCCTTGAGTCCCATTGATTGCAGTTCTTCTTCATTGTAGACATGTGAAAGAACAGCCAGTGCGCTTGAAGGTTTCATGAAGATAGTAGTGGTTTTCTTCTTTGCATTGTGAGTTGAGGTCATGTTGTAAAGAATAGTACCAAGCGGCGTTTGACCCACTTGTGATTGCGATCAACCTTCCGATGAAGGCGAGGAGTAACTCACGATCATCATCACCACAGGTGCGATAGCTTGAGGACTATGCTTGGCGAGGTATTTCTTCTTTGAGTCATGTGTGGCGAGTCATCATTGGTGGAGTAAGATCTGCTTTTAAACTGTCCATCCAATGGACGAATGCCTTCATCTATCAGCAGCAGCCTTTCCCTTTTCATCGGTGAGGCAATTGGCCGTTTGAGGACTTCAATCGAGGCGAGTAGCTGCAGTGGTTCAAAGTGTCGACCTTGTAATTGGTGAAGATCTTGACTGATGAATCTCATAATCCAAAGGCGCATAAGGCTTGACTCAAAAGGTGACATGGCAATGTTGGCGAGTCCTCATGAAGAAATCATGGAAATTGACAGAACGCCATGGATGATGTTGAAAAGCATATTCTTCATGATGCCAACGACTTCTTCATCATTTGAGTCGTGGCCCTTGATAGGACTCATAGTCTTCGACAAAATTCGATAGGACTGTTCGAGGCACATAGAGCAATTCCTTGACGAGGAATTTGGTCCTTGGAGCTTGCTTTGGTTTCAAAGGCTTCATCAACACTTGCATATAGTGATTTGAAAGTTCCTTTTCTTCATAGATCGACGAGCTCCATCAAGCTGGAGGACTGAGTGGAAGGACACGAAGCAATTCATCGCTGGTGCCTTGTAATGGGTGTTTTCGGTCATCAATCTAAGACCCATGAAGTCACATCTTGACATCTCCGGTGATGTGCAGGGTTGCATAGAACTGAAGAATTAGCTCTTCATTCCAATCACATATATCGGTGCAAAAGTTGAGAAGACCTGCATCGTGAAGAACACTTAGAACGGGCTCAAAGCCGGCGGCGACTCCATATCCACATGAGGAATATGAGCATGATCGAAGATTTTGTCCTTGTTGAAAAGCACCGAGGAATAGAAGTTGGCTTGGTGGCAGTCCGAGCGCCTCTTCCTAATCCGAGCGAGTCATAAGTTGTATTCGATGAAGAACACATGCTCGACAAAAGAAATCTTCAGCCTTGAACTTCTGTTTGGTCGAGAGCGGATTCTTACTGTTTTGGCGGAGGGGTGTCGATCAATTGCATCACCACCTCTGGAACCGTAAGTGCAGGTTCTTGACTTGAGGAATTTCTTGATCCTCAACTTGTGCATCTCGAGGAATTTCAGCAGCGTGCAGCAGTTTCATCGGCGCTAGTGGCTGGAATTTCTTCATGCACGGGACTCGTGGGTTGATTTTCTTGAGTCGATCTGGACGAGTCTGTGCAGGGAGTGAGGAACTTGTTGAAGTGGGGTGAAGAGCGGAGTATTGGGATGTTGATCTTCCCAAAAGTCATCATTGATTCTTGGAGTGGTGCATCCAATATCCACATCTTCATTTTCAATTTCCTCGGCACCATCTTGAGGAATTTCATGGTCCGATGAGGAATGGCGGGGTTGAAGGAAAGCTTCCACTTCAATTTCCTCATCGATCTTCTCGACGAAGCAGGAGATTGATGTTCTTCATCGATCCGGTTGGCTCTCCATATTCCTCTCCAAAGGAACCACTTCCTTTGAAGGTATGGAGGAGATAGGAATAGCATCAATAGGGTTTTCAGCGGAGCTGGTCATAGGCTTCAATTTCTTGTGAGTCGAAGAATCGACATGGTGATGCTTTCTCTTCTTCACAGCAGCTCGTTCATGCAGCCTTTGTTTTCTTCACATCCAAAGCAGATGGAAGAATTGAAGCTGGGGTTGGTGCGGGGAGGAGGTGAGGAATTTGCAGCAATTTCTTCAGAGCAAGCGATGCAGTTCCCTTTCTTGATTTTCTTGAGAGCAATTTCTTGAGCGCACCGCTAGTGGGTGCCACGCGCAGTTTCTTCAGTGGCTGGAATTTCTTCATCAATACGGATTCAGCATTTTCTTCAGAGGCTGGCGAGGCTTCACTCGAGGATTTTCACGTTGCACAGGTCTTTGCAACATGATGGTGATTCTCTTCGTCGATCAACGAATCTGGTCTTGACAACTTGCCAATCAGCATAGTACGTTTCAAAGTTCTTGCTGAGGTTTTGAATTTCTGTTTGAGCTTGAAGAAGTTCCTCAGGTGTCATTTTGACGACATTTTTCTTCAGAAAGCTCTCCTTCTTGTATTGAGCCTTCTTGATTTCCTTTGCCTTCTCGAACTTCCATTTTCTTCAGCGATGAAATGAGTCAATGCATGACTTTGACCAGGTGTCAAAGGAAGATCGAGAGGAGGGTATTTGGATCGTTGTGCGAGGTCGATGAAATCGAGGACTTTCTTGGTCCAAAAGCATTGGCACACTTGTTCCCTTGGCTCTTGCAGCTCTAGCAGCGGTCTCGATGATTTCTTCAAGTTCTTCATCGGATGCCTCATCATCGAGATGGCACGTGGGCGACAAGCTGTTTCTTCTTCGGGCTGGGCGAGGACCACGTCCATTTGTAGCTTTTGTCTTCAGTCGTCGGGCGGATGAAGAATTGAAAGCAGGTGAGGAATGTGCAGAGGTGCACGAGGCAATTGAAAATCCAGCAGTCCTTTGACAAGTGGCGAGATGCACAGAGGCCGAAGGCTTGGGACGGAGCAGGTGAGGACTTTGATGGAGCAGCAGTGTGAGAATATCTTCTTGAGAATTTGCTGGTAGGAGCTGTTGAGGAACTTGGCGTGAGGGCATAGAAGAAGAAGTACTTGGCTTATTGGCAGACTTCTTTTGCATCGATTTCTTGACTTGGCGAGACCTCGAAGGCAGCAGCAGGCAGAATCCTCATTGAATTTCTTCACGCTTCCTTTGCTTTAGCCAACAAGCTTGGCGTTTAGCCCATTCATCGGGAAAGTCCTCACCGCGTTTGGCGCTAGTGGGATCAGCTACTTGGCCTGGTGCCAAAGGAGCTCTTGGGCATGGAGGATTTAACGAATTTCTTCATGTATTTAGGTGTAACATAGCGGTATTCCTTCCATTCCGTGCCCATCTCCGTTCAATTTTCGAAGACGCACTTTTGCGTTGAGTTTTGCTTTCCTCATCGGTGTGCAATATTCAGGATATATTTCCTCGGGATTTGAAAGCAGTCATGACCTCGTGTTTCTTTCCTCCCTTCTGCGGCTTCTTGCCATCGCCATTTTCTTGGTGAGGAAATTGAACAATTGAATTCTCTGAAGAAGTGTGCAGTTTTTCTTGAGGAGCGCTGCAAATGAGTTAAGTTGATGAGAACCTAGGGATTCAGCAGCAGACATTTGTACTGTGAATGAGTATAGGTGCGAGGAATTTGAAGAGGTCATATCGTTCTCGGAGGGTTTTCAAAAGAACAAGTTTGAGGATTTTGACCAGATGAGCCTTGAAGAATTTCAATAAGCGTTCTTTATCTTAGGTTCGAGTTGTATAGATCGAAGATCCACACAATTGAGGAATCTTGAAGAAAATCATAGCTTAGAGAAATGAGTCAAGAGATTTGAGGTGTTCATATGTGTGAGGAATTTGAAATAAACACCTTTGAAGAATTTGAAGAAAATTTGAGAATCAAAGCGAGTAAATAAAAGTAACTTTTAATTTACAGAAGTGAAGAACCTGACGAACTGAGATGAACAGTTTAGAAGTTCGTCTGTTCAGATCTTCTCCGCCCTAACTTGGCAGAGGAAATCAGCTACTGGCGACGGCGGAGTGAAGAAATTCCACGGTCGTAGCGAGTACGTCGGCGAAGAGGTCAAGCGGTGAAGCTTTTCCTCACCGTGACGATGGAGTAGCGGCGCTAGGGTTTCGAGGAGCTCGGCGGGAGAGAGATCGGCGAGTAAAAGAGTGAGGAAGGAGAGAGGGTATTTATAGCCACGGTGAAAAACGGCCCGTCAGAAGAATTAGAACGAACGTGCCTGACCGCTTCCTTCTCACGACATGTGTCACCCACGTCTGATGTAGTGGAGATCGTGTGCGATCGTGGGTGGATATAATAATGCATCGTGGGATGCGGAGCAGTTTAAGCGGTAAAATAGAAGTTTGGATAAGATTCGTTTAAAAGTTCCGTTCGCAATTTCTTCATTATCAAGGACACGATGAAGAATTTGAGCGAGTTTCAAAGTAGAACGCACATGAAGAATTTGTGAATGGATTGGGTTGAGTATAGCATAGAGGGAAGGGTCCGATCACATTCACTTAGCGTAAAAAGCGACTTGAAGAAATAGCCATAAGTGAATCTTTGTAGAGGACATAAATCCATATATATATATAGCCAATGAAGAAAGACGACGGAAATAGTGAAGAATTTGCAAAGTTGAAGAATTTGAAAAACTGAGAATTTGAAAACTGAAGAATTTCAAAAAGCGAAGAATTTCAAAATTGAGAAAAACTCAAATTGAAGATTTTCAACTTTGGTGGTGGCGTGACCCATCGTATAAGAATGATGATTTCAGACACCGCGTACAATTGTCGAGGGTTACGAGAATCAAATTCTTCATTAATTTCTTCACACTTAGAGTGTTATTCTTCATTGATTGAAGAAAACGTTTCTTCATGTGTTGCACATCTAAGTCATCAATTTTGCATAAGTGTTAGGATGTGTGCCTTTTCAAAGAACGTTGAAGATTCTAAGATATTTAGCTCACACGCAACTTGCTAAATCTCTTCTCATCCAAGGGCTTAGTGAAGATATCAGCTAGCTGTTCTTCGTCTTCACATGCTCGATGGAGATGTCGCCCTTCAACACATGATCACGAAGAAAATGATGACGAATTTGAATGTGCTTTGTCTTGAAAGTTGAAGCTGGGTTGTGAGCAATCTTGATGGCACTCTCATTGTCACGAGAGAGGCACATTCTTCACGTTGATGCCGTAGTCCTTGAGGTTTGCTTCATCCATAGTAATTGAGCACAACACGAGCCAGCAGCAATGTATTCAGCTTCAGCGATGGACGGTGATACAGTTCTGCTTTCTTGAGGACCAACGGACCAAAGATCGTCAGGAAATGACAAGTACCAGATGTTGACTTGCGGTCACACGATCACCAGCATAGTCAGTCAGAATATCCAATGAGATCAAAAGTAGAGCCCTTGGGGTACCATAATCCTAGTGTTGGTGTGTGAGCTAGATATCGAAGAATATGCTTCACAGCCTTATGGTGTGATTCCTTCGGTGTAGCTTGAAATCGGGCACACATGCAAACACTAAGCATTATATCTGGCCTAGATGCACATAAGTACAATAAAGAACCAATCATGGAGCGGTATACCTTGTGATCGAAGTCAATACCATTTTCATCAGTGCATAGATGGCCATTTGTGGGCATAGGAATTTTGACGCCTTTGCAATCTTGCATGCTGAATTTCTTCAGGACATCTTTGAGGTATTTCTCCTGAGATATGAATATGCCATTGTGTTGTTGTGAATTTGAAGACCTAAGAAGAATTTCAACTCTCCCATCATAGACATTTGATATTCTTCACTCATCATATAGGCAAATTCATCACTATAACGTTGGTCGAGACAGCCAAAGATAATATCATCAACATATATTTGGCACACAAACAGTTCACCATCATAAGATTTAGTAAAGAGAGTAGGGTCGAGTGAACTGGTGTGAAGCCATTCTTCACGAAGAATTCCTTCAATGTATCATACCACGCTTGAGGGGGCTTGCTTGAGGCCATAGAGGGCCTTATTTAGTTTGAAGACTTTGTCAGGATTCTTTGGATCTTCAAAACCTGTGTGTAGCCTTGAGCTACTAGTCGTGCCTTATTCCTCACCACAAGACCATTTTCATCTTGCTTGTTGCGATAGATCCACTTTGTGCCAATGATATTATGCTTGCGAGGATCTGGACGTTTGACCAGTTCCACACGTTGTTGAGCTCGAATCGATGTAATTCTTCTTGCATGGCCTGAATCCACTCCGGCTCGAAATGCTTCATCTACCTTAGTGGGCTCTGTGATAGAGACAAAAGCATAGTGCCCACAAAAGTTAGATAAATGTGAAGCTTTTGAGCGAGTGAGAGGACTGGCGCTTCAATGTCATCGATGATTTTGTCAACTTGCACTTCTTTTTGCGCGAGGATGAGCTGGTTGTCTTGAGGAATTTGATCATTTTCCTCGGCACCATTTTCTTGACATTTTCTTCAGTGCATCAGCTCGGCGTTCTTCGCGTCTGAGGAATGAATTCTTCAGCAGTTTCTTGATGAGGAATGACATCCTCGGTTGCCTTGAACCTAATAGAATCCTCGGTGCTGGTTCGTCTAACACGGAAGGTAGGTGCTCTCTTTGCGAGCCATTAGTTTCATCGAACCGCACATCTCTGATGTCAACAATCTTGTGAAGAGTGATGTTGAAGACTCTGTAGGTGTGCGAGTCCTTTCCGTAACCAAGCATAAAACCTTCATGTGCTTTCGGTGCAAATTTAGAGTGGTGGTGAGGATCTCTAATCCAGCATTTAGCACCGAAGACTTTGAAATAACTTACATTGGGTTTCTTGTCAGTGAGGAGTTCATAGGCAGTCTTTTTGAAGAATTTGTGAAGATATACTCTGTTGATGATGTGGCACGCAGTATCAATTGCTTCAATCCAGAAACGACTAGGCGTTTTGTATTCATCAAGCATAGTGCGAGCCATCTCAACAAGAGTTCTGTTCTTGCGCTCCACGACGCCATTTCTTTGAGGAGTATAAGGGCGGATAACTCATGAGTAATACCAAGTTCATCAAGATATTCATCAAGACCGGAATTCTTGAACTCAGTTCCATTGTCACTTCTGATGTGCTTGATCTTCACACCAAAGTTGGTTGAAGCCCTCGAGGAAAATCGTTTGAAGATTTCCTGCACTTGATTTTTGAAAGTAACAATGTGTACCCATGTGTAACGAGAGTAATCATCAACAATAACAAAGCCATAAAGAGATGCTTCATTAACGATACTGAGTAATGATTGGGACCAAGAGGTCCATGTGAAGCAATTGAAGGACGAGTAGTGGTCATGATAGTCTTATTTGGATGCTTGGCCTTGGTCATTTTCCAGCTTCACGGGCTCGCATAAGTGATCCTTGAGGAATTTGACATTCTCAATGCCAATGACATGCTTCTTCTTCGCAAGCGTGTGCAAATTCCTCATGCCTGCGTGACCAAGTCGTCGATGCCATAGCCAGCCTTACGAAGCTTTTGCAAGTAGGCACACGGCTGGTTGTGGTCTGTGGAAAAATCAACAATATACAAGTCTCCTCTCCTAAAGCCTTGAAGACTTTGGAATTGTCGACTTCCATAATCACAACACAACGATACTTGCCAAAGATAACAACCATATCAAGATCACAAAGCATTGAGGCCGACATGAGGTTATATCCTAAAGACTCAACAAGCATGACTTTGTCCATGTGCATGTCCTTAGAGATAGCAACCTTACCAAGTCCCAATACGACTTTTGCCTTTGTCGTCCAAAGATGATATGCTTGAGATGTGGCGGTGATAAGGGAGCATCCATCAATAGATTCTTGTCACCGGTCATGTGATTTGTACATCCACTATCGAGAACCCACTCGGTGGCTTTGGGTTGATCATCCTGCAGATGAATTAGTACAACTTACGATCTCATATACTTCATCGATGAAGAATATGATATCAAGTTCATCGAGATGAATTTCATCGACAAGTATTTAGATAAGCGATATGAGGGCGTGTGAAATGAAAGTTCATTTCATCATGATTAGCTCTGCGTCCTTTCGAGCAATTTGTGGGCCCCAAACAAATTCTTCAGACGTTTAAGACACGTGCGGAGACCTGACCCGCGAGAAGAGATTAGTTCTTTTCTTCACCACCCACATCTCGAAGGGGTGGCAAAGAGTTCATCATTCTGCGAGCACCATATGAGAATGGTGGCATAGAGGCCAAACCATTTCGTTTCACATAAGAGGGGTTAGGGTAAGCATATGAATAAGCGGAGAAATTCTTGAGGACTTATGAACATAATGGTTTGAAGAATAATGCACATATTCATAGCCCTTAGCTCTACCTGCAAAGCAGAGTTATTAGCACGATGATAATCATATGAGGACTTTGATCCTTTTGAGGAATTTGATCCACGTGAGGAATTTGGTCCGTATGAGGACTTGGATCCATATGAAGAATTTTGTCCATATGAAGAATTTGATCTGGGTTCCTTTTCTTCACAGGTGGTGTCATGAGGACATTCACGAAGACTTTCAAGACATTTCTTGGGAACCCAGATTTTCTTCATAGGGAACCGTTCTGCGATTAGTGCCAACATATCTAGCAAATACTTCACCATTCTGATTTTTGAACAGTTTATAGTTTGAGTCAAATGACTCATCATCGAATGAGGAAATTCACATGTAAAACCAGATAAGGTAGATGGATCAAGCTGGAGGTCCCTTTGCAGCAACCCATGAGGTTTTGGGATCTTTGCTCGGGCTTCGAGACGTTCCATCGACATTGAGTTTCCTCTCAAAGGCAATACCCTCTTTCCTAGGGTTCCTGTTGAGGATTTGCTTTTTAAGCACATCACAAAGAGTCTGATGCCCTTTGAGGCTTTTGTACATGCCTGTCATGTACAATTCCTTCAGCCCTGCATCATCAGTTATACTAGCAATGTCCTCGGTGAGGAATTAGTGATAGCAGAGGCAGGTGAAGAATTTGTAACAGATTGAAGCATTTGAACATTCGGTGAAGAATTAGCGATTCACGTTCAATGCACTTTAAGCATGGAGGAACAAATTCTTCTTGAGAAGCGCTGATTTGTTGAGCAAGTAATGAATCGCGCTCCTTCGAAGATCTTCATAACTCACTCTTAGCTTCTCAAGATCTTGCTTTCTTTGAAGAAATTCATAAGAAAGTTTCTCATGATCGAGATAAGAGAGTGTTATGATGACTTTGAAAGCTGTCAAGCCTAGACCGAACTTTTGAAGATTTTCGATTAGGGCTTGAGTGCGATCCATTTCTTCACCTAACATATCATCACTTTTATCTAGCATGATTTGAACCTTTTCAAAAGCCCTTTGTTGTTTTATAGCAATCTTAGCAAGTTTAGAGTAGCTGGGCTTGAGATCCTCATCGATTCATTTTCACTAGATTCGGAGGAGGTGTAATTGAGTACCTTGGCACCTTTTGCCATGAAGCAATAGGTGGGGCGTAGTCATCATTTTCCTCATCGAGGTTTGTTGGTGGAGTCATTTTCTTGATGTTGAAGATGGATTTGCCGACGTAAGCGTAGCAAGAGCGGACTAGCCACACCAGATTCGGATTCTTGAGACACTTCCTCTTCCTCATTTTCCTCGATTCAGCTTGAGTCCATTTCCTTGCCAATGAATGCCCGAGCCTTTTTGGAGCTGCTCTTCTTGTGAGAAGAAGGCTTTGAGGATTTTGATGATGAAGATTTTGATGATTTCTTCTTCTTCTTCACGTCATCGGCTGTAATCCTTGTGTTTCTTCTTCTTCAATTCCTTTTCCCATCGAGGACAATCTTGGATATAGTGACCAGGTTTCTTGCATTTGTGGCAAAGTCTTCGCTTATAGTCACTAGATGAGGAATCACGCTTCTTGAGGATTTTCCAAAACGACCACGTCTTGTGAATTTCTGGAATTTCTTCACGAATGCTAGCTCTCGCCAAATTCTTGGGATCTCCAATGCTACTAGCGAGTCTTCACTCTCGATTCAGATTCAGCCTTGGCCTTGTGGCACGTGTTCTTCCATAGCCGAACCATAGAGATCTCTCTTTCAGCAAGTGGAACTCGTGAGTATTTAGCCTTCGAGGATATCGGCAGGATCAAGAGACTTGTAGTCAGCTCGTTCTTGTATCATCATTGCGAGTGTCAAATGAGGAATCAAGCGATCTTAGCAATTTCTTCACCACCTCATGGTCGGTGATGTCGGTGGCACCAGTGCTTGAAGCTCATTTGAGATGTCGGTGAGGCGATCGAAGGTTTGTTGAACATTTTCGTTGTCGAGTCTTTTGAAGCGGTTGAAGAGATTCGAAGAACATCAACTCGAGAGTCACGCTGAGTTGAAACACCTTCATTTACTTTGGACAGCCTGTCCCGGATGAGTTTGGCGATTCCAAAGCACTCACTCTTCCATATTGACCTTTGCTCGAGATGGCCACATATGATATTCTTCGCTTGAGAATCGAGTTGCTTGAATCTCTTCACATCAGCATCATTCGGAGAGGGTGTGACCGAGAAACACTTTTGTCACAACATACCGTAGATCGTTGTCAATTGCTTCAAGATGCATTCGCATTTTGTTCTTCGATGAGGGGTAATCCGTCCCATCGAAGGTAGGACACCTGCTGAGACCTTGATCATACTGCGGTCGACATAACTAAAACTCCGGTGGTTAAACCAAAATCACACGAACAAGGGAGTACCTTGCTCGATACCAATTGAAAGTCGTTATATCGACTAGAGGGGGTGAATAGGCGATTTTATGAATTTTACAAATTCTTCACCGAGGAATTTGCGGTGAGGAAATTCCTTAGCGAAGAAATACATGCAGCGGAATAAGTACTCGAAGTAAGCATAACAGATTACAAGCATAGTCATCATGATGAAATGAAGACAATCACAGAGTACTGAAAGCGTAATCACAGGATAACACAAAATGAAGACAAGCAGATGAAGAAATTGAAGCGAGGAAATTGAGAAAGTCTTGATCAAAGTCTTCAAACACAGATATGACAAACACTCAACACAAGAATGAGGAAATGAAAGGGTTGAGGAAATAGAACCGATTAGGTTGGTGAGGACAATGATTTGGTAGACCAGTTCCAGCTGCTGTCTCGGTTATGCGTCTGGTTGGAGCGGTGAGTATTTAAACTCGAGGACACGATCCGGACACCCGATCGCTTGAGCACGCAGCTCGGGACACCAAGTCCTCACCGTATTCTCCTTGAACTAAGGCCACGCAGACCTCGTCCAATCACTCGTGGTAAGTCTTGAGCGACTTCCAAACCTTCACATACTTGGTCACTCGGCGATCCACAATTCCTCTTGGATGCTCTAGACCGTGACGCCTAACCGTCTGGAAGAAGCACAGTCTTCAAAGGTAAAAGCGTCGGATCCACGGGATCAATTTCTTGATGATGCTCAATCACTTTGGGTTTGTTGGGGTTTGGTTTTTTGGGTTTTTTTTTCACTTTGGGTTTTCCTCACTTGATGATTTTCGCTCAAAGTCCTCGGAGGATGGGTTGCTCTCAAATGACAAGTGTCAAGTTCTCTCGAGCAGCCAACCAACTAGTGGTTGTGGGGCGGCTATTTATAGCCTCGAGCAGCCCGACATGATAAGACATAAATGCCCTTAAATGATATGACCGTTAGGTGGAGATATTTTAGGGGACAGGTGGCCAAAGACAAAGATGATCGGAAATTGGAACATCAAATTCCTCGGGGCTATCATGTTCCTCCTTTGTGTAGGCAATTCGCCTTTGGCGAATTCCTAACTCCTCGATCGAACAAATTCCTCGGTGAACGGAAGAACTTCGTCTCATCCTTTGAAGAAATTGACTGAACTGTATGAGATTTCAAAGGCTTCACTCAAGGGATTGGTAGGTGAGGATTTTGAGTTGAGCATCAAATGGAAATTTCTCCTTAGTATTTCCTCGACCCCTTTAACGATGACGGTGTTTCCTATGACTCAAGAAAGAGAAAATGAAACTACGAAAACAAAAGTCTTCACGCTTCATGTTCCTCAAGCGATTACCAAGTCTTCAGAATCACACCAATTTCTTCACTTTCAAAGTCTTCAGAAAAGTCTTCAGAATATCAAATTCTTCAGATGAAGAAATTCATTTTTAGGGGTCGACTTTCTCTGTAATTATCAAACTCCTCATAGACTTATAGACCTGTGTACACTTACAAACGCATCAGTTACTTAACCTATAAGTCTTCAATACACCAAAATCACTAAGGGGCACTAGATGCACTTACACCTGTAGGCCTTTTGATCTTCATTCCTGGCTTAACTGCAGTTGAGTTGTACTCCTTCTTGAGCACTTTCTTCTTTCAACTTGCCTCATCCTCAGACTCTGAGGTCTTCTTCTTCCTTGTCCTTGTGGCAGCCTTGGGCAAATTGTTGGGAGTGCTTCGCTCCCCTCATCCCGAGCTGCTAGAGGGACTAGTGCCCTCACTCATGTGAATCTGCTCTTGACTTGTTCTGGCTGTCACTTTGGTGCGACATCTTGCACACTAATCGATCGTTGACCCTGTGAATAGTTATAGATGAGGTAGAGTGGATGAGCATCACAAAATGCAGAGATTTTTGCAAAAGAATGATTCAAAAAAGTTAGTTTTAGTTTTCCACAGAAAGCATTTCGGATCTACCGATTTTCAAACTCGGTGATACTGAAGCAGTTTTGGAACCTAAACTAGTGAACTCGGTCAGACCGAGTCACGGTTCGATGGCACCGAGACTGCTACGGTTTCACAATATTTTAAAATCGGACACACCGATTAGCAATTCTCGGTCAGATCGAGACTTACTAGTGCAATGGCGTTAGCCAAATAGGTGGGACCGAGTTTTTCAACTCAGTGGGTCCGAGATGGTTTGGGCGGAAACCTAACCCTAAATTTTCGAATCACACCTATTCTAAGGATTGTTTTGACTGGATAGAGGTGTTTCAATCGTGGCAAGAGGCATTATGAACACAATGTGCTGAGAATCAGACGAGGATAGCACTGTGATCGAGTTCATACCCTAGTTCGGCGGTGAACTCGCTACGGCGGCAATGGCGGAGAAGAAATCCGTTAACGGTGGCGGAGACCAGCGACAGGAGGCGGCTGGCGATGAAGTCGATGATCCGGAGACCTAGTAGGCAGAGCGAGCTATGCGCGGGCGAGGAGTTTTGGAGAAAGTTTTCCAAAATTTGCCTGTGAGAATATATAGCCCGACAACATCGGTGTGAAAGTGGAACAACTTCGGTGGCACCGAGATGCATAACTGATAGCGATTCTGACAACTCGGTGTGACCGAAATGTTCAACTCGGTTGCACTGAGATGAAAACCTAAATCGACTTAGTAATCTCGGTATGACCGAAATGGATGAATCGGTCAGACTGAAAATCACAAAGAAGTTTTGGAAGTTTAAGTCTATGATGAATCAGGGACTTCGAGTGCTCCTCACACAGAGTGGTTCAAATCTGACTTGATCAAATTTTGTGATGTAGCATGAATAGAGTTTGAGATGAGAAAATCATAGATAGCTAGAGAAGGTTCTTAAGCATTCTTGTCCATCCACTTGGCCAAAGAAAAACAAGCCAATCAATCAAAACAACAAGTGGATGTCCTCGAATGAGTAAAATATGCAACCAACATGCTCACACAATAAAATGACAAATGAAATATGTGACAAAGCATGCACAACCAATTCTAGCATCTATCAAACAATTGGCGATGACTAGGTCATCTATATATGAGTATATTGACTTAGGAGTCAAATGAGAACATTTGATCATAGGTCATACTCATTGTTTAAGCTCAAGTGGGGTTACCACTTTTACATAAAGCATTTATGTGTTCACATCATTAGAGTTGCTTTGACTCAATTCTTAGAGTTAAGCTCCCCCTAGATGTGAGATCCCCCCTTAGAGGGATGAACTAACCTTAGGTTTTGTCGATGATGACTTCATGTAGGTGTTGAAGATGTGGATGCTCAATGTTGATGTAGATCTTTTGGGCACAAACCTTTGGAGTGAGTTGCACTTTCAATACCTACATGGGTTAGTCCCTCAAGGAACAAACAAGAATATCCATAGACATAGAGTGATGCACACACAAAATGATGTCCATGAAAACATTAGGTTACCTTGTCCCTTGCCTTACCAACATGAGGGTTTGTGACTCCATGAACTAGTGCAAGATATGAAAGGTGGTTGCACTTGTCCTTGCCATAATGATATGAGTGAAGAATGTTGGCGGAGTCACCCTCAAGAACTCTCTAGTTCTTCTTCTTCGGGATCCACATCATCTTGATAGGAATCCTTGGTGTAGTAATGTCAGGACCCCGATTCCAAGTCACATCGATCTAGCCGGTAACACCTCATATCACTTTGCGGCCTCACGCACGGTATTCCTGCGGGTGTCTCCTTACCATGGCCCGGAACCGTTTGCGCCTTTTGGCTCACATATATGATAGTGTCGCTAGCATCCATATGACAGAGAACCCGGGCCGACATGGCTAGTCGTGAACCCAAAGCGGCACTAACCCATGGGGACAGGCATACATGAATCACATCGAGCATGTCGGTTGAGCGTGTGAATCCAGTGCTATAGCACTGGCTAACAGGACTCGGGAACCCGGGCTATAGCAGGCTAGGCAGGACTCCGGATGTCACCGCGTGACATTTCCCCGAAGGGACAGACACAGAACCGAAGTGAAACACATGCCGGCCAGTCAAGTGTCCCGGCGGTAGTGTGGGCTAGCAGGACTCCGTGAACCGGGCAGAAGCGGACTACTATGGCTCATGGAAGCACTAGACTACATTTCCCCATAAGAGAGGCTGCCAAGGATAAACAACTAGATTGTCGGATCCCACACATACCAAGCATTTCAATCATACACACAATATGCTCGATACGTGTAAATACAACATGGCATCACAACATAACTCTACGACTCAAATATTTATTCATTAGGCTCCGAGGAGCGAGATATTACAAACATGGGTCTCATGACCCAACATACAGAGCATACAAGTCAAGGCACAAGCGGAAGCTTAACATGTCTGAGTACATACATCTACAGATGAAAAAAGGATGATAAGCCTCACTAACTACCAGATCTTGCCGAGGGCACAAGATCGTAGCTGAGGTATCAAGCTAAACGTCGAAGTCCACGCGGAACTACTAGCAAGACTAAGGTCTCTCTGCAAAACATAAAATAGGCAAACGTGAGTACAAATGTACCCAGCAAGACTTACATCAGAACTAACTACATATGCATCGGTATCAACAAAGGGGGTGGTGGAGTTTAACAGCAGCAAGCTAGCTTTGACTCAGTGGCTATCCTGAACTATGACTGCAAGTAACTCTTTTGAGGTGGCGCACACGAGTCCACATATTCACCATATCAATACACCACTATGGATCCGCTCCCGTCTCCCTACGAGAACGCCATCCATAGCACTCACGCTTATCTTGCGCATTTTAGAGTATCCACTTTCACGTGTCTATGAACTGTTATAGGCAACCCAGAAGTCCTTTACCGCGGACATAGCTATTCGAATAGATGATGTTAACCCTATAGGGGTGTACTTCTTCACACACGCTCTCACCACTTACCGCCGTTTACACGACATGTACTCGGCAACCTTCAAGCGGAAGCCCAACGAGGGTGTCGGCCACGGCCTACCTAAAACACTCAAGTCTCTAGTCCAGGTTTATCTCCTATTCAGGTTCCATCCGCAGGGAGTCCGGCCGAGGTTTCCACATACGGCCCCGAACGATGTGAGCAGGGTTCCCGAGACACCAAACGGGCGCCCGGTACACCGTGCCATGGTGTATCTACCGCATCATAGCCCACCCCTAGGGTCAGCGCTACGCACGGCCTCCAACACATATCCTACAAACACCAGAAACTAGTTGCAACTCCTGGACAGAGAACAAGGGTGGTTAAGAAGCCGAGAGAATCAATTAAGGATCCCAACGTGTGGTAGTAACTGTTCATGGATCACAAACACAGAACTCAGTTCCTGAGGACGGTTTCAATGAGACAACCCACCATGTACTCTTACATGGCCTCTCACCGCTACCTTTACCAAATCGTATTCACACACTTAGCTCTCAGCAGTAGGACATGTTCACACACCTCCGATTCATCCCCGATGAATCAGACTTGACACAACTCTAAGCAATAGCAGGCACGACAAACAAGCATGAATGAGTAGGCACATCAGGGCTCAAACAACTCCTACTCATGCTAGTGGGTTTCATCTATTTCTTGTGGAAATGACAGGTCATGCGAGAGGATAAAGGGGTTCAGCTACCGCAGCAAAATGAGATGAATCGTTGTTGTCCTAATGCAGTAAAAGAAGCGAGGAGCGAGAGAGTGGGATTGTATCGGAATGAACAAGGGGTTTTGCTTGCACGGCACTTCCGAAGATAATATAGCTCTTCATCAGTGTCATCGATCTCATCGTCGAGACCACGTCTATCGAGAGGGGACAAATACCGGCAACAGAGAAGAAACACAATCAATGCAATGCAACAATATGATGCATGATCATGACATGGAAATATCTTGTGTTTTGAGCTAATGCAACTAGCAACATGTTAAATGGAGTTGGTTTAAACCCTAGGTTCAAATTGAACTCCCACTACTAGAAGCGGCTACTTTGCCATCTGCCATATCTTTGTAAATGCGCTGGCGGACGGCAAAAAGCTCTTGCCATCAGCTACCCAAAGTGGGCGGCAAGAAGAAGCGGGTGATGGCAAAGAAGTACTTTGCCATCAGCCGATTCTTTGCCGTCCGCTAGCGACGGTAACTTAGCCGTCGGCTAGCGGGACGGCAAAGAGGGAGGGGCCCCATCGACGAGCTGGTTTAAAAAAACTTAACGCCCCCCCCCTATTTGCCGTCCGCTAGCGGACGGCAAAGAGCTAGTGGCGGACGGAAAAGTGGGGCGGACGGCAAACGTTTAGGTTACTAACGGCGCCCCACCCCGCCCATCTCTCTCTGTTCGATCTGTCCCCCTCTCCTCCCCGACGACCACCGCCACCCGCCACCGCCCCGGCCCCACCGCCCTCGCCCGTCGCCACCACCCGCCACCGCCCGGCGTCCGTCGCCAGCGCGGAGCCAGGTTCGCCGTGGGCCTCCTGCATCCGCCTCGCCCCCGTCCGAGCTAGGCTCGCCGCCGCCCTAACGCTTCGCGCCGCCCGGAGGCAGGCTCGCCCCTAGGCTCGTCTGCCTCGCCCCCCGCCCGAGCAGTGGTCGCCGCAGCCCTGCTGCGCCCCCCTCCATCCTCCATCGAGAGGAGCCAAGGTGAGCATTTTTTGTTTTTTCTCTGTTTTTCTTTGCTGTTTAGGTTTAATTAGGTTATTGATAGGTTTAGGTTAGTGGTTGGTTTAGGTTAGTGCTAGATATAGGTTTAGATTATTAGAAGAAGAAGAAAGTTGAAAAAAAGAAGAAGTAGAAGAAGAGGAAAAAGGAAAAAAAAGGAAGAAGAATAAGAAGAAAGTTGAAAAATATAACAATATAGAAGAGGAAAAAGGAGAAGAAGAAAGAAGAAGAAGAAGAAGAAGAAGAAGAAAGAAAGAAGAGGAGGAGGAGGAGGAGGAAGAGGACGAGGGAGAAGCAGAAAGAAAAGAAGAAGAAGAAAGAAGAAGAAAGAATAATAAGAAGAAGAAGACCCCGACGCGCCACCCCGACACCCCGACCCCGACACCCGACCCCCGACACACCCACCCCGACCCCGACACCCGACCCGACCCCGACACCCGGCCCGACACCCGACCCGGCCCGACCCCGACACCCCGGCCCGACCCCGACACCCCGACCCCGACCCGACCGCCACCCCGACACCCGGCCCGACACCCGACCCCGACCCCCGACCCCGACACCCCCACACCGACCCCGACACCCGAGACCCGACACCCGACCCGACCCCGGCCCCCGACACCCGACACCACGCCCGACCCGACCGACACCGATACCCGACACTCGACCTCGACACGACACCCGACCCCGACACCCGACCCGACACCACACCCCGACAACTGACCCCCGACTAAGGCCGGAACAGCTAACCCGACACGGCACCCGACACCGACAGGACACCCGACCACCGACACCTCCGAAAAGGTGTTTTTGGCTTCAGAGGCCGGCGGGTCATATATTTGTGAATTATTAGTTAGGTCATATATTTCTTGATTTTGTTATGAAAAACATCATATATAATTGTGTTGATCGTGTAGTTTTAAATGTGCGGTTGTTTCATCGCTGCGAGGTTTGGTGTTCAACGACCTCGCCGTGCGTTTGTGAGCTCGCCCCTTCGTTCGTGGGTGAGCACAAATGACAAGTCCTCCTCCCCATTAATTATTTGATCTATTCGATGAAACTTGATAGCTAGCTATATATGTGTCTTGAATCATCGATATCGTAACCAATATGTGTCTCCCGTTAAAGCGTCATAGTTATAAATATGCATGCATTTGCATATTTATAACCTTGATTCTTCGAATTGTCCAACGCTATCCATGGACAGCGAGTATGTGTAGATTGGGTTCGTTTTCCCATATGCTTTGCTCGGATCGGCGCATAAATTTCGTCGATTGCCTCCCTGTTGTTCTCGGTACACATCCTCTACATTTATTGCGAGGCGTGTATCGAGGAGAACGGCGAGAAGTGCTGCCAAAATTTTGCGCCGGATCGAGCATAGCATGGAAAATGAACTCAATCTACACATACACGGGTGAGATTAGGACCTATCATTACCTATTAGAGTGTAGGTTGCATGGGCGTAATAAAATTGACAAAATAGATAAGCTGATGAATATATACATGGTGAATTACATATATAATTGTTGTGTGTCCGAGTAGCTCGAAAGTCAAGATGAGTGACCGTGCGTGGATGTATACGGTCACTGTGGTCGAGAACAAATGGAGCGCTGAATGGTTCACAAAAACCAAGGGGTTTGTGCAAGCCGCATTGCAAATGGCCAAAAGAAAACACAGTGCCCTGTTTCCGGTGCGGCAATTGGGAAAAGAAGACAGAGGCTGAAATGGGCAAACACTGCAGAAGAGTGGTTTTACGCCCGATTATACGGTGTGGACATTTCATGGTGAGTCTGCCTAGCGTGGATGAAGCTGAGGTGGATCATCATCGCACCGACGAGCATGGTACCGGATGGAAAACATGGTGCAAGGCTATGATGATGCTCGGGATTGGACGAGGAGATGGAGGAATCTGCAAAGGCTTTCAATGAAATGTTGGAGTCTTCAAAGCGTCCGCTCCACGAGCACACCGAGCTTTGTCGGTTGGATGCCATCTCACAAGTAATGGCTCAAGGCTCGATTCAACTTGGGCGAGAGAATGCTATGGCGCAATTATGAGCGGTATTTGGATGCTTTCTACCCAAAGGCCATGTAATGCCCGCAAACTTGTACCGGTCGAACAAAATCCTCCGTGCAATGAAGATGCCCTATGAGAAGATACATGCACGTGAGAAAGGATGTGCCTTATTTAGGCTTGACTATGCGGACTTGAACTATTGTCCCATTTGCAAGTCTTCGGTATATTGTGGTGAACAACGGTATGGGTGAGAAGACACAAACCAAAATCCCGTTAGTGTTCTTGGTATATGCCAATCGTACCAAGACGTCAACGTCTTTTCATGGTCGAAGAGGCGGCCGACAGATGACATGGCACAAAACAGGCAAACAAACCGAACTAGATGCGGATGGGAATCGATGATGGTACACATCGGATGGTGTTGCGTGGAAAAAGTTTGATGAATTACATCTTGACAAAGTGGCAGATCCGAGGCAGCCTCGAGTCGGCATCAAGACGGATGGGTTCGATGTGTTTGGTATGACGGCAGCCCAATACAGCTTGTTGGCCCGTATTTGTCTTTCCACTCAATCTCCCCGGACATATTATGCTAAGAAAGAACATTTTCCTAACGTTCATAATTCCGGGACCCAACTATCCGAGGCAAAAATATGAATGTGTACATGCAGCCGCAGGGCGAATTGCAAGAAGCACAGGATAATGGGTTCAACACATACAACGCCTTTAGCAAGCGGAACTTCATAATGCGTATGCGGTACATGTACTCGGCGCATGACTTGCCGGCGTATCGCTATTCGTTGGCTGGTGTGTGCATGGAAGGTTCCGTGCCCCACATGCAAGGGAGCTCTTGAGTTTCATTGGCTTCGGGCGGTCGCAAGTTTTCTTGCTTCGACATGCATAGACAGTTCGGATCCTCGCCATAAGTTCGGGAAAGACAAGAAGAACTTCATCGGGGTAGAGTTGTCAAAACTCGCACCACCTGCATTGACGAGCCAGCAGACCTGGATCGCTTAAGCGCCTCGAGCGGATCCACAACGCCCGTGGTCCTTCAAGGGGTATAATACTAAGCACGCGTGGACTCATAAAACATGCTTATGGGATCTGCCTTACTTCAAAGACCTCCTTTGCCCACACAACATCGACGTGATGCACATCGAGAAGAATATCGCCGAGGCACTTTTTGGTACATTGTTAGGCATAGATGGGAAGTCAAAGGATAATACTAAGGCTAGAGTCGATCTGGAGGCGCTATGTGATAGCCGTTACAAAACATGAAAGAACCGAAGGAAAGCAGAAGCTGGACAAAGCCAAAGGCATGGTTCAATCTTGGAAGGCCAGCTATGAGGGAAATTCTCTTGTGGGTGCAACAGCAGTTGATGTTCCACGATGGGTATGCAGCGAATCTAAAGAGGGGGCGAATCTTGATAAGCGAAGATATTTGGTCTCAAGAGTCATGATTGGCACATATGGATTGAGCGGATAATGCGGTGATGTTGCGTGGCTTCATCCACGAGGATGAATGGCTAATCTTGGCAGAACTCAGCTATTTCTTCCGTGTTCTTTGTGTGAAAGACTATCGCTGGCGTGCTAGAAGAAATGGAAGAGTTGGCGCGGAGTTGATCTCGCAAGTTAGAAGATCTTTCCACGGGCTTCTTTAATCAATGCATCATTTGATTTTGCATCTCCCGACCGAGGCAAGATTGGGGGCCGTGCAAAATCGTTGGTGCTACCTGGCGAGAGGATGCGAAGGCGCTCGAGAAAAATGTAAAAATAAGCGTAGAATTGAAGCATCGATGGCTGAGGCATTCATCACAGAGGAGGCGGCAAACTTCGTAACAAGACCTCTGAAGCCAAAAGTCGTCATTTGCATAATCCAAGCCTCGGTACAATCTTGACGAGCCTAAAAAGGTGGATCAACCTCAGCCTATTCAAAGGGAATCTCGCACCAGCTAGTGTTTCACATCCGGTATCTTTGGATAACGAAGAATGGCGGACCATTTCGTTGTATATCTTCAACAACTTTGATAGAAGTGCGGCCGTACATCGAGTAAGTTCTCGGTACATTGTTTCGCAACTTCTATTTCCTTTGAACTACTCTTATTCCTGGATATGTCATACAGTCGATACGTCGCCATATTCTCGTATGGAGTGGAGATCCAAAAGGATTCCATCTAAGAGTATGAGCTTCTCGCAAAGCAAGGAGGTGGCTATCCCGGTTTCATCTCTTGGTTCAAACAAACGGTAATTTCTATTAGACAATTTCATTACATTCGCTAATTTGTGCATAATGCAACAATCCCCTTTCATATTAAACTTGTAGGCTAATTCAGAGTCTATGGACGCCGAATTGAGACAAGTCGCTAATGGTTTTGACTATAAGGTTCGTTCATTTGACAAGTACGACATCAACGGGTATCGCTTTCGTACCTATGGCAAAGAGCTATCTATGGCCGACCGAAAGTCTACAAATTGTTGTGTCTCTGCTATCGCGAAGGAGGTACCGAGTATTATGGGAGAGTTGAAGCAATTTATGAACTTCGTTCTATGGTGAAAACCCACTGAATGTCGTAGTCTTCAAATGTTATTGGTTTTGATCGAAGGAGACTAGAAGGACTCATGAACATATAGGGCTAGTTGAAATCAACCAAAGCACTCATTTAGATGTTCCTGATGTCTATATTATGGCTCAACAAAGCGACCCAAGTATTCTATCTACCGTGGGCCTGCCAAACTAATCCAAATCTGAAAGGTTGGGATGTCATTTATGAAGTGCCGCCACGTGCTAGACTTTCTCCCCAAAGGAAGAGGATTATGAACCTCACATTAACCTGAGACACATATGAAGGAGAATTCTTCCAAGAGACACGTATTTCCAAAAGTGTTTCAAGAACCGCTATACTTCACCCCAAAACATTGAAGTAGACAGCGACAATGAATCCGACATCACCCGGAGGAGGAACAAGAAGAGCGGAACAAGAAGAGGTTATTGCTGCGGATGACTGTCAATGCTTGACCGACACGTCAAGGTGGCCTTGCACATGTTGATGCCAATGAACCCAATGAGCCCATCATTGATTATAGTGATGATGATGATTATGCATTTATTGATGATCTTGATCGAGATTATTAGTAGTGTCAGGTATTCAATTTTTTTGTGTTGTACTTGATGATGATACACTTAAGTGATAAACATATTATTATTCATGTCGGTAGTTTTTTTATGTTGTACTAATTTTGTTTATTCTTTGTCATGGCAGGTGTTGAAAGATGGTGGGCGCTGGTCGGGAGCGCGCCGAGGCCCCTTCTTCGTCGGGCGGCGAGGTCTTCCATTCCACACGCACCTCTCCGCCGGCGTTCTTTGCTGACAAGTATGGCGACACCGCGGGCCCTTCTTCGCCGACCCGCGGTGCCCAGCAGGGATGAGGTAAGAAGAAGAGAGGAGGTGGAGCACGTGATCGCGGAGAGGAGGTAGGGTGACTCTTCTGGCGCCTTCCTCGCCACCGCCCCGGCTGTTTCACCCGAGCACGTGTTGCTAGGGTGGACTCGGTGAGGAGGAGGCTGCACGGACTCCGTCCACGAGCCTCGGTCCACGGGTCTTGCCCACGAGCCTTGGGTCGACGGGCCTTGCCCACGAGACCCCGGAGGAGCACATGTCTGGATGGGGTACCTGGTCGGGTCACCGAGGATGGCGGGGCCGAGTGGCCATCTTGATGATGACGGGAGCCGATCGATGAGGAGGGGGAGGGGGGGCAACGTCTACCGGCGTGGTGCTACACGGCTCCAAATTCCGTGCGGCGACCATGAAAGCAGAGGTGGTTGATTTTCCCGATGGGGAGAGGTAAGTGCATTTAATATTTTTGTACCTTACGCATTCACGTTTCTTCAAATAACTGATGTGTTGGCCTTGTCATCTTTGCAGGGTTGGGACCACCATGAAAGTGTCCGCCGCCCAACTCCGTCCTTGGAGTTCGATTGACAAAACTTCCGGGGTTTGTCATGTTGCTGGTGAGGGTCGGCTTCGAGAGGTTGGATTGACTTGGGAGCACTACTTGGCTGCCCGCCCCCTTGGTGAGATTATCGACGGTGTCTTGTGCAAGACGAGGGCAGACGTCGTGATCAGAAAGTTCTGGGTAATTGCTCCTTTACGCAATTTAAAATCTTCAACTAGCTAGTTATTAATTGTACTAATCAATATTGTCTCATTTGATTGCAGACATTCTACAGGTGTGAGGAGGGATACGAGGAGGAGGCGGATCATGTTATCCACAAGGAGTGCAAGCGCCTACTTCAGAACTTACGGCATGAGGTTCGGGTGCAGGCTGTTCGAGACTACTACGCCGGGCGTGGTATCAAGAAGCCCAAGCAGGAGTGCCGCGATAAGTTCTTGAGTAAGGAGAAGTACATGAAGGTAATTCTTAAGGCCTTGTACTTACTTCCTTCATTTAGTAATTCATAGCCTTAGCGCTCAAGTTTCTATTTGCTAACTTAGGCCCCTCCGAGATGGTGTGCGGATTGGATGGATTGTTGGGAGGTGTTGGTCAATGCGTGGTGCCCAGAAGAATGGCTGGCCACCCACAAAGAGGCCAAGGACAAACGTGCCCAAATGGAAGGTGTGCCACACCACCAAGGCAGCTCCAACTTATTTCAGTACGGGCGGAACTAGGTATGTGGTTTGCTTCATGATTCATGCAATTCATTCATCATGCTAGCTTTAGCCCTTTAATTACTAATTTACTTTGTTTCTCTCTTTCGAGCACGCTACAATAAAGGCGGATAAGGTGCCGAGGTGTACGACCTGTATGCCATGACCCACTTGGCCCTTACAAGAAAGTCAAGGCATTCTCTGCGTCGACCTCGATGATCCAAAGAACTTCACCAACATCTCCGCCCACGAGAAGCTCGTGCAATATAGAGATCAAGGGAAGGCGAGGAAAGGGAGGACTTTAACCCGAGCTGTGGTCCCATTGATCTGAGTGTTGATGATATCTCGGTGGCGGGAGGTCCCATGGCTCCATAGCCATGGGAGATGGACTTATCCGTTGTCCTAGCACTCTCCGGAGATCAAAGCGCGCCATCGAGCTCCGCTCCGAGATAAGGCCTCGTGAGCGGCCACCCAACTCGCCATCAAGGTTAGTTATCGTACTCAGCTATCTTTCTCCATTACATTGTGTGCGCTTCCATCAATGATTACAAATGGTCATGTGAGTGGTGTTGCAGGCTGCTATCTGAGTGAGAGAGATAGAATGGAGAAACTTTTGGCGGAGGCGGGAGAGGCAGCGGAGTTGGAGGAGAAGGCGACAAAGATGTTCGAGGAGGAGAGGGCACGGAATGACATGCGTGCAAGGGCCATGTACGAGCTCCTTGTGGTAAGTTTCTTCTGCAGATTACTTGCTAGTCTTAACATTTGAGTCTCATTACTAACTAGTATGACTCTGTTGTGAAACCAAATGTGCGATCTGTGTGCGAGAAGTCCGGTCGGACCGCTCCGCCGATGCGTGATTGCTCACAGGAGCACGGTGAGTTTAATTTGAATGGACATTACTTGCTTGTCTTAACATTTGAGTGTCATAATGCTAACGAGACATTGAAATGATCTTTGGTGCAGCTTAACTCGTAAACGATCGCACGATCCTTCTCCGACTACCGCATGAGCCAGCCCACTCCTTCTCCGACTACCGGCGCGAGCCACCGCTCCTACACCTCCGTGATCACGGTAAGTTTCTCTAGGGTTTTGCTTAACAAATGCATAAAGACCTAGACTTAGCTTTATTTCCTCCAATATGCTTACCATAATGACCTAGAGTTAGCTTCTTTTCCTCCAAAATGACTTAATAAACTACTCGACCTCATAAACCATCCATTCTACCTAAGTTAGCTCCAAAATGACTCATTTTACCTTAGTTAGCTTACAAGTGATCCAATTTATCCAAGTTAGCTCGAAAATGACCCATTTTACGTAGATTAGCTCCTAAATGATCCATTTTACCTACATTAGCTTTAAAATGACCCATTCCACCTAGGTTAGCTCCAAAATGACCCATTTCACCTAGGTTAGCTCCAAAATGACCCATTTCACCTAAGTTAGCTAAAAACGATCCATTTTACCTTAGTTAGCTCAAAAACGTGGCATTTCACCTAGGTTAGCTCATAAACGACCCATTTGACCTAGGTTAGCTCATAAATGACCCATTTCACCTAGGTTAGCTCATAAACAACCTATTTCACCTAGGTTAGCTCATAAACGACCCATTTCACCTAGGTTTGCTCATAAACGACTCATTTCACCTAACTTAGCTCATAAACAACCCATTTCACCTAGGTTTGCTCATAAACGACTCATTTCACCTAACTTAGCTCATAAACGACCCATTTCACCTAGGTTTGCTCATAAACGACTCATTTCACCTAGGTTTGCTCATAAACGACCCATTTCACCTAGGTTTGCTCATAAACGACCCATTTCACCTAACTTAGCTCCAAAATGATCCATTTCACCTAGGATAGCTCATAAACTACCCATTTCACCTAGGTTAGCTCATATACGATACATTTCACCTAAGTTAGCTAATATATGGCATATACTTCTTCTTCTAGTCTTCTTCTTCTATTCTTTTTCTTCTAGTCTAATTCTTCTTCTAGTCTTCTTTTTCTAACTTTCTTATTTGTCATTTTGCAGGTTTCATTCACTTCACGGAAGCCAGCTTCCTATGATGGATTGCTTGCTTTTTCCTGTTTTTTCCTTTGATGCACTTGTATTCTGCTGGCTTGCTATGAAGAAACTTTGCATACTGTAATATGTATGGATCGATGGAACTATGTGATGGATATATATCTGATGTGAAATTTTTGATGGATATATATGTGATGTGATGGAACTATGTGATGGATATTTATGTGTTGTGAAATTTTTGTTGTGATAATTGTTGGATATAAGAAAAACAGAAAAAAAGAGGCGGTCTGGGGCTCTTTGCCGTCTTGCGGATGACGGCAAAGACCCCTTTGCCGTCGGTGGCGAGACGGCAAAGGGGGCACGTCAGCGCCAATTGCTTCTGGGGTGGACCATTTGGCCAATTTGCCGACAATGGTCGACGGCAAAGCTCGGCCGACGCAAAGATTCGCCTTTGCCGTCCGCCGGGCGACGCAAAAAAACGGGCACCGAGGTATTGCTTGATGTCACCGGCGGACGGCAAAGAGGCGCACTAATTTGCCGTCCGTGGTGGACGGCAAAAGGCGGCGTTAGCCGCCTAACGGAGTGACAATGGCGGACGTGCCACATTTTGCCGTCCCCTCTTTGTCGCCCGGCAGTAGGCAAAGGGCTCTTGCCGTCCCGCTTGGAAAGCGAGCGGCAAAGGACCTGTTTGACGACCCTATCTTTGCCGTCTGTGTTTGCCGTCCGCGGCGGACGGCAAAGTGCTTTGCTGTCAGCCGTCCCTGCCTTTGCCGTCTGCCATGGCAGATGGCAAAGTACTGGATTCCTGTAGTGTCCATATGTGAGAGTTTAAATGCCATTTGTATGATTTGGCCTAAACAGCAGCCATAAGTTGTTCTAACATGCATGAAAGTGGTACAGATGGATAGATTGGATTTTTCTGATCATTTTTCATATATAAATTATTTCATTTGGAGTTACAGATTATCTATGAATTTTTGAAGTTTGCAACAATTTCTGGAATTTTCTATATAAAAATAAATCCAGAAATTAGTTATTGCGGCAGCAGTGCATCAGGGAGACGTCAGATGGTCAACGGGGCGGTCCAGGTCAAACTAACCAGTGGGTCCCGCGTGTCAGTGTCATCAGTCTAACTAATTTTTAGTTAGTCCTAATCCTAACTTAATTAGCAGGCGGGTCCCATTTGTCATTGACCGAGAGGGGTCAAACTAGGCCCACCCGGAGTCAACCCGGTCAGCGGGGTCAAACCTGCCGGCGTTGAGCCACCCGCGAGGCCGAGACAGCGGAGAGCGTCGAGTTCGTTCTCCCGGTGCCCAAACGAACGGCGAAGGGCACCTGGGAGCGGAGCTCTCCGCATCCAAAGGCAAAGAAGCGGCAGCAGCTAGGGTGGCCGGGGTTGAGCGCCGCGTCGACCTCGGCGGCAGCCGGAGTTCGAGCGTACTCAGGAACGGGGTTGCAGTAGCCGTGGAGTGGCGTGCTTAGCTCCTACGGCACCTACGCGGCGCGGTGAGCATGTGGGTGTGCTCGGTTGGGAGCTACGACGACTGTGGCCACGGCGGCGAGAAGCTCGGGCGGCGGCGCGGTTCGATCTCCGGCGGAGCGACGGCTACATCGTGCAAACGGAGCACGAAGGAGGGGGGTTCGGGTCAGTGGCTCACGGCAAGTCGGACGAGCAGGTCGGCGAGCTCGGGGAGGCGTCAGGGAGGGAACACGGTCGCCCGCGATCTCGGCGGCCGAAGCTTGAAGAAGAGGTCGGGGAAGCCGCTGCAGGGCGCGTCCGCTCGTGTGGCTTGGCGGGGACGGTGTAGAGGTCAGCGACGGAGCTTCTGGACCTGGCAGCAGGGCGAGGGACGGCTGGTGGCTACGGCTATGGCGAACGGCGGCGACGGTGCGTTCGGTGGCTGTGCACAAGAGAAACAGAGGAGGGGGGGAAGCACGGGAGAGAGTGAGAGAGCGGTCGGGGCTGCGTGGCATCGCGAGGGAGGCCCAGGGCGACGAGGGGGAAGCGGCAGGAAGCAGGAGGTGGCCGGGACGCGTGCCGGCGCATTGCGGCCACGCGCTCATCCTCCTGGCAGGGGAAGAAGACGTTGTTTTCTATTTTTCTTCCTCTATTTTGATTTAGTTTAGCAACTAAATCATTTTAATAAATTCTATAGGTTATTATATGGCTTGCTAAAATATATACAAAGCCACTCACAAACTTCCAGAATTATTGAGTCATATTTAATATATATTAAATATAAATCCAAAGCAAATAGTTATTTGATTAATTCAAATGGCCGTAATAAATATTTCGTGACTCCAAAAATATTGGTTTGAATTTCACCTCATGCCAATATTTTCACAGAATAACAGAACATTTTCTTGGACTCATTTGATGAGATTTAAATGTTGGTTATTTTAGGGGTTTTCGAGGCTTTGAAATTCCTCAATTCAAATTTCATTTGAATTTAAACATGATGCACACATGGAAACTGGCATAGGTCGAGACCAGGATTAGGGATGTGACAACTCACCCCACTAAACAAGAATCTCGTCCGAGATTCAAGACGTGAGGTAAGAAGACAGAGGGGGCACAAGCTAACACAGTCTTCACGATCCAGGTTGCACTTCATAAGAACGTTGACATGATCACCATCTTTGTCTCGACGTCTTTCCTTGAGAACTACATCCAACATGACAACGAGAATAAAGGGGGCATTTTAGAAGAATCGATCTTCTTGAGGTTCGAACAATTTAGGATCATCTTAATGATCACAAGATCAACTCACGGAATGAGACATAGAAACATCTCTGGAGCTGAGAGGCAAAGCATGCATCAGGAGCGACAGAAGAAACAATTTGACGAGGGTTTCAAAGTAGCGAGGAAATTGCCATGATTCCAAAACGGGCACCTCGTGGAAGGTGACTCGAAGAACTATCCTTAAGTGGCAAAAGAATTACTTTTGGTATCTAGATCATTGAAACTCTTTATACCAGCCTAAGGAAATCACAAACGATCGCTTACGGAGTTCAAAGAAATGACACATCCGGATTGAATGGATGATGTGGACTACCTTGTTGAAGACAACGCAATGGATGACTTTTGCTTATCATCGAAATGGATGGAACCCATGGTAAGTCCACTTTGAAGATGATCTTGGACAACAATGCCGAGAAGGCAGCCCATGGGAAATTGGCACGATGGCGGTGCAAGCTGGGAACAAGATGCAAGCTGTTGGGAATGTTCCAACCATCATATTTGCTCGAGATTCAGATCCGATTGGTAATAGGATACTTCAGACTCAGCATGTCCGAAAAGAAAGTTTGCAACACAATCGATTTAGATGGCGCTATGAGATTCTCGGGAATGAACTAAGATAGCAAGCTCCAAAACATGAGCTGGTTCGCTAAACACATGTGAACACGCCTGTCCTGCATAAGCATGACCACATAGTAGTCTTATGATAAAACACTACCGAAGTTGGTGTGGGAACCATCATCTAGGGTAACGAAGTCTTGTGCATGACCTAGGATTTGCACAACAACTCCTTTTCCTTGAACAAATCAATCAGTGGCTTGGGGTGCTAGGAATTACACATGGAGTGGATGTAATTAATCTACCAAACCACAGAATACTTCGCACACGCATGACTGACTTGGGACGATTCCAGGGGAAACAAAACAAGCTTTCTCAAATTCACGGCAGCAACTTGCATCGATTGCACGTGAACTTAGAGGAAGTCGCTACTTTCATCCAAACATATGCTTCATGAACGGAACATGAAGGCATTGTTTACAAAGTTTCCAACACTAGGTTGATGTTCAACATGAATCATGGGGGAGACAAAATGTTGCTGATGGGCTCAACAACAACTCATCGGAATTTCCATATCACTGGACTTCCACCATCATGTGAACACGGTAATAGCATTGGTCAGACCCAAAAGATATAATGGTGTATGCTCGAGGGATCAACCACGAGTAAGACAACACTACGAACATCGTTGGTTCTGATTTGATTTGACGATAGCCCATACTCAAATCAAGGGTTGGATAAGACAATAGCACCGACAACTGATCACAAGGATCAATCAACGAAGATATCATCTTTCTTCAACACACACACACACACACACACACACACACACACACACACACACACACACACACACACACACAAGGATATCCCTTAGTGATGAACTAAGTCGGACAAGCTTTTATCTTCCAACTCTCCAAGTTGTTGTTTAACTTAACCAACTAGCTCAGGGTATCCGGCACAGATTCTTGGAGAAAGGGTGGTTTGGAGGAAAACCAACATGATCACGAACTCAACATAGCGGTCAGGTGACAACCTGGTGATACTTCCGAGAAGATAATCGGATTATCACGAACCACCGATATGTTACTAAGCTCGAGAACAATCATGCTTTTCAGGGCAAGATGATAGGATCAAAAGAGTGAGGAATTGACACAATCCTAACTCATTTATCAAAGAGTGCACCAGAAATAAGGACTAGGTAGCACGATCAATCTTAGGATGATGATTTAATAACTAACACGCTAGGAATGTAATATTGTCCATTAACTACCAAGCAACGGAGTTGCTAGGAGTATTGATTTCACACATCACAACTCACTTGCCAGCATTCCGGTTGCAATAACATGAGAGCCGAGGAATGAACAATGATGGCAAGAAGTATCACTGCGTCAAAAATTCATAAGAGATGGTGCAGTTCCTATGATATTCTTGGCATAAATAGGGTAATACTCCAAGGTAGAACAGAACAAAAGCTGGTTTGGCATTTGATTTGCGGAATACAACTACTTTGACCCAATCACGGATATGGATAAGGTATCGGAGTTTGTTTCTCCTAGTCATTCGGAATAGAATGGCTTGACGGACCACAAGGATAATAGGCATCGATAAACACGATCGCACACATACCCTTGACTATCAATTGATAGACGAAGGTCAGAAAACAACTAAAAGAGCAACTCAAAGGAACATATAATTTTTCGAGTTGTGGATGCATCGAGTAGTATGTCGAGTAAGCTCAACATTTCTTCGGATAACCC